>MU223527.1:1705632-1721718 GCA_018584345.1 Thuja plicata | reverse complement strand
ATATATAGAAAGGGAGAATATCCCTTATTTGCACTTCACTAATAAAAAATATAATATAATTATTTTCTTTTCAATCCTTTTTGTTTTAATTTTTTTAATATGATGTAATAAAAATATAAATCACATTAAATAAATTGACTACACTTCAATTTTAAATTAAAGAATAGAATAAGTTGCTCATAGAAAAAGCTAGAGAGAGAATAAAATTAAAAAAACAAACAACACTAACTCATATATCCAACAATCTCCCCCTTTGTCATTAATGAAAACATCATAAATATGGTCATTACCATCAATGTGATACTTAATACTCTCCTAGTATCTTCACAATGCATATCTCTCCAAGTATGCCCCCCTTATAAGTACATCTCTCCATGTATACATCTCCTTAATGACAAAACATTGTAACAATATCATAATCAGAATGACATCAATGACAACATACTACAATAATATCCCTCGTTGTCATTAATAAAAACACCTAATGAATACTCTCTCTCCCCCTTTTACATCAAGGACAAAGGGTGCAAACCTCAATCTTCTAAACTAGCTCTCCCCCTTTCAAACTTCTGCAACACTTTCCTGCAACCAGGAAACCATGAACTTTCTGCTCCCCCTGATCAGAGCAACCACAACATCAATCCAGGAGACAAATGATGATCCTCGAATTTATCTCCCTAGAAATATGAACACTTTGTGCATCTAATTAGAAGGATGAGGGGCGATGACCTATAACTTTTACCTAAGATACTCAAAAGTATCCTTTGACAGTACCTTAGTGAAAATGTCTACAACCTAATCCTCTATAGGCACGTACTCTAATCTAACCTCTTTCTTTGCAACCTTCTCTCTTAAGAAGTGATACCAGATACAAATGGTGTTGGGTCCTTGAATGCATCATTGGGTTTTTTGAAATATTAATTGCACTTGTATTATCACACATAATAGGAATAGGTTCATCATACATCACCTTGATTTGACAAAAAAGTTGATTTGACATCCATTAATAAACCTCAAATATCTTGTAAGTAGAAAATGAAAGAAACATCCTAATATATTCCATCCTAGCCATCTAAGAAAAATTCTCCTCGAAATATATAGCTCAACTTGTGAGTATCCTTTACAAACCAATCTATCCTTGTTTGACTTCTCCATCTTCATTTAGCTTTTTTGCAACACCTATTTTTCCTATTACATTCTTGTCCATAAATATAGGCAATAATTTTCATGTTTGATTATTTTCAATCTGATTAAGTTCTTCTTCCATAGCTTTCATCCATCCATCATATTTTTTTGCTTCTGCAAAGGTATTTGATTCCACTGCAAGTCTTCTCTAGGTCTGAACTCTTTTATGTTTATCTCCAAGGCTTTGCTCTCCTTAATGATTTTCCTAAACATACTTTTCTAATGTCTTAGGTGATTTTTATGATTACTTTTCTTCTGCATCTAATTCTTCCTTGTCTCCATATCTTTCTTATTTGTAGTGCAAAGGGCATCTTTTATTTCACAAATCTCAAGTTTCAAAGCAACCTAATTTCATTCTTTATTCACTTTGATATTTATGCTTTCCACAATCCTTTTGAGTCTATTATTGTGATACTTTTATGCTTTTCTTCTTGTAGAATAAACAAGAAAAATCCCTCCATTATATCTTGAGTCAAACTTTCCAAGATCTTCTTCATCTCTCTTGATGTAGAATTTGCTTTCAAATATTCTAAAATACTTGAAAGTGAGAGGTCTTCCATGTCATATCTCATAAGGTTTCTTAGAACAATTAACCCTTACTTGTACCATGTAAATATAAATAATAGTATGCATAGCTTCATTCCAATACATATTGGGCAGGTTAGCATATTTCAAGATTATCTTCAATATTTCTTGAATAGTCATATTCTTTCTTTCAAAAACTACATTGTGTTTTAGAGTCGTAGGAGTGTATAGATTTCTCCTAATAACATGTTCTTCACAAAATATTTCAAATTTATTTGATGTAAATTAACCACCTCTATCATACCTCAAACACTTTATCTTAGCATATATTTCATTCTCAACCATAAACTTGGACACTTTAAATCTTTATAGGGCTTCTAATTTTTTATTTTAATAAAGTAACCCATGTCATTCTAGAGTAAAATCAATAAGAAATATAAAATATCATTCACCATTTACTCCTCTTGTCCATATAGGTCTACATAGGTCAGTATGTATTAGTTCTAGAGGTTTTGTACAAGAAAACTCCTTGTTCTTGAATTTGGTCCTTGCCTGCTTCCCCTTCTAACATTACTTGCACATTGTATTAGCAAGCTTGATAATCTTTGGTAAATCCCTCACTACTTGCTTACAATTGATCTTCACCATGTTGTCAAAGTTAATGTCCCATATTTTTGTGCTATAACCAACATTCACTGATGTAATCCATCAGACAACTATTTCCTTTGTTTTATTTTTGGTAGTAGACATTACCATCAGTCCTTCTTCCTTCTAAAACTAATCTTCCAAATTCATCATTTCTAATCTCACATCTAGAACCATGAAAAGTAGGCATGTAACATTTCCTGCACATTTGAATAAAACCAAGAGGATTGTGACTTAATACCTTAACATAATCAACATCCTCTATTGTTTTCTAACTATCAATGAATATAGTTCCTTTACGACATATTGGAGTAGCCTCTTCTCCACCAAACTTAAAAAATCCACCATCATATTTTTCAAAATCAAGAAACTTTATTCTGTCATCAATCATATGATTTGAACATCCACTATCTATCACCCAAGATTTTGGTCCTCATCCAAATCATTTCTTGTTTCGAGTTTATCTTCTATATTTTTACTAACTCTGAATGTATCTTCCTTCTTGAAATTATTAGATTCAAATTCCCACATCTCAAAAGTAGAGAATGCTCCATAAAGTTTATCCAAAGTATGCTTGTCCATATCATGACACTTCTCAATAGAACACACCTTAGGTCTATAGGATTTTAGAAGTTTTCTAAGCTCTTTTCTTGCAACTTAATTTTCCTCCATAGTTTCGGTTAGTACCTTTGAAAGATTTAGGGTTTCATGTCTTATTGTCTCCAAACAATAACTCAAAAAAACCCTAAGTTTGTGTCCTTTAAGGCTTAGCGTTATATTTTTACATTGACTTGTTCAGCTGGTTATGAGCTTTCTAAGTTATGTCTTAGGGTGTTTTTTTGTTAGGTGCTTTAGATTTACTAGTTGACTCTTTTTATTTCCTCAAGACTAAATCACTGGCTATGTGTTAAATGTTGCCTTTGTATTTTGATTTTTTGCCTAGGTCCTAAAGTCTTCAAGATTCATTATACGCATAAACCCTTAGACCATATTACTAGTGCATGACCCCTTTTAACTAATAAGTTATTCACATCTGCAATTTTTTTTCTTAAGTATTTTTCCTCCTTGCATCCCCCACAATGATTGGTTGCAAGGTATTTTATCCCCCACAGGTGAGCGGATATGAAACTAAAACAAGTTTTAAGTTAAAGAATTTGTACCCTCTTGGCGGTAAAATGTAACATTGGAAAAGACCCACAAGCTAGCAAGTATAAGTTAGTTTTGGCCTTGTAGTTACAATGAATGTCTCTTGAATTCCCATGGTCATCAAATGGTTGTTAATAGATAACCTCTGGGATTGTAGGTAAAATAAAAATGTTAGAATTTAACACTTAATGGTGAATACTTTTTCCTCCACGCCCATATAGGGTATTTGTGAAAGTTGATAGAGATGGTAGATTAGTGATAAGTCATCACATGTAATGTGAGATTGGAAAAAATGAGCACATTCACAAGCTCGCGGAATATGAACACATGGACTATGGGACTAGGAGACTTAAACAATGTTTGAAGCCTCACACCCCCACGGATAATATTAAGCCACATCCACTTATTATATAGAAATGAGGGTATGCAACATATGAAAATTGGGACCTACAGGTTGAGAAGAATGAAAAGGAGGCCCCATGGCCTTACAAAGAGAATGATGTGGAATTTAGTCAGCTAGCAGAATAGTTGGACAAATAAAAGGTCACCAAATGGTACCGTAGTGGATGAACTAAAAGTCACCACCATATTCAAAAGTATTTGACTTGATCTTAGGGGTGTCAAATAAGATAGAATCTACAAATAATATTCAAAATACAAGGAATGACTATTAGTAATAACTAAGAGGGGGGGGGTGAATTAGTGGCCTCAAAAATATTCCAATTAATCAACCCAACAACTTAGTACCACAATATTAAGCCTCTAGTTATCTTCAGTCCTATAAGATGAATGCCTTCAAATATACTTATCAAATTAATACTGCTTGGAGTGCTTTGTTAAACCTTATTTTGTATGTTTACCGAATAGCAGTCTGTTAATTTACCAAAAAATAGTAAATTACTTAGATTATACCGATCAATCCATATTAGCTATGTGTAATGCAAAAAACTAAAGTAATGACTCATAAACACATTGACACATGGATTTTTAACATGGAAACCATGTTAGGGGACAAACCACTTGGGACCGATAACCCAAAATTTTCACTCTTCTGAAGTGAGCTCATTGAAGAGCCAACCATGTTAAAGGTTACAAACACACTGTTAGGTGTGACCTTGTTAGATGATTTAAAAGTTTAGTTTGTCACTTGATATCAGGCATCTCTACACTACATTCCCTGATCAAACACTCTTTTGGCATGTCAATAGGTATATGGCATCTCATGCTATCTTCATGATCAAACTTTTTGATACTCCTTAGGATGTATCTTAATATAGAAAGGATCTTTAAATCCTGCTTGGTTAAGAGACTTTCTGAATCAATGGTTAAACTGAAACAGTATGTTCTGTTCACATATACAACTTATACTTTCAGATTTCCAGATCTATTGTAAGATCATAAAACTAATCTGATCAATATATCCTTTTAATACCTTTGCTCCACTTTTTATCTGCTCGGTGATACTATGCTCTATTGCTCAGTGTCCATAGAAAACTTTAGCTCTTTCCTCAGCTTGATTGATCAGGACTGTATGAAGTAGCTCTTCATCAGTTTCTCTTTTGCATCCTCTTTTTATTCAATCCCTCTTTATTCGTAATGAATTAAGTTGTCTCTTTATAGACATGATATCACCGTTGTTAGGTTCTTGATTTTCTTGATCTTGGCGTGATCTACAATCTTAGCCAATCAGATTTAAAGCAAAAACTCTTGTTTTATCTCGCAGAGATCTTCTTACCAACTGGACAAAACAACTTTAAATCCTTTACTTATCTCTGGATTTATCTTGTCGATGAAAACAATTATAACTACCAGTTAAGTCCATATTTAGCTCTGCCAGCTAGATATTTTGTCATTTATGAACTCAGGTTAATTTTAGTGTTTTAACTATTTGATATCTTTGGTCAACACTCCAGTTCTCCTCGGGCTTCTTCGTCAGTTTCTACTATGATTCTGGTCGTCGATTATGCTTGTGATTCTACTCATCGGTGTTCTTTCTCGAGCATCAATGTGACTTGACTTTCGATGATCTTTGTCCATTGGATTCCACTAGCCGTCGGTGTTTGAAGTCACATAGTGAATTCTTTTCTTTTATGCATTACTGAAAGCATAATCTTTATCTCTCTGATTCTCTGAAGTCTTTGACACTTTGATTATAACTGATTAGATTGTATCAAGCTGACATCAATGATAATACAATCTATTAACTAATTTAATGTCTTGCATTATCTTTCTGCATTTTGGTGATCAACTTAACATCTTCAAACATTCAATCAGTTACATGTCATCAACGACTAGTTGCACACACTCTATTAGCTTGAGACTGGGATTTATGAGAAAATATAATGAAATATCTCTATTTGATTGAATTAAATACATTTCCTTGCCTCATTTTCATTCACCATTACTTTCAGACAAATAATTAAAGAGCTCCCATGGTGAGCAAGTGCATCCTTGAAGAAATTCAAATTTTATAGAAACGAAAAAAGTAATTTAAGTTCATGATTTCTTCCTATTACTTCCTTTGATAAAAATGATTATTTTTTGTTAGAATTATGGTTTGTTCTAGAATAAAACCCTATTATTGTTCCCTAGTTCACCAATTTGCAAACCCTAATTAGATAGAATGTCTAAAATCATGAATAAACCATCCAAATCCTTCATCTCTAGTAGTAAAACTAGTCAGACAAATAAAAGGCCTCTTCACTAGGAATTCCTAGATATACTTGGTGGCTCAAGCACAAGCTTATCAACAAACAAGTTCATAAGGAAAGGCACATGTAAAGACTACTAGAGTGAAAATATACCCTCTTTAGGTTGGGAACTTTTTAAATACTTTTATAAAAATAGGGATAAGGATGGTCCTATATGCAATTTTTAGAACTTGAATTTGAGGAAACTCATTGTTCTTGATGTCTTTATGGATGTGGGTTTTTTAAGATTTACATTCGAAGCCTATGACCCATAAACTAAGATAGTTAGAAATAAATATGGTTCATCCTTTCTTGACTTGGATAGGAGAAGAATTTTACAAGCCTTCATGATATCTAGTACCACTATTTCAGAGATTGACCTAGATAAAGGAGAAGAAGTACCACATGATAGTTTGTGCCACTATGGGACTTACTATGCACCTTGCCAGGTTTTGTGAAAAGATAGTGAAAGTTAGATGCTTGTTGATATGATGTGTATGGAAATGGATATTCAAAATATAGAGTTCAATGTAGAATATGATTTTGTAGCATACATTGTCTAATAGATCCATGAATGGTTGGTGAAATAAAACAAAATGATAATTCGATGAGCTTCAAATCTTATTCTTCCTTGTCCCATTTGATCATGTTTCACAACATAAATTGTTGGGGAAAAGGTTCAAAGTTGTACACGATTGACGAGGTAGGAATGAGAGCACTAATTTAGTGTTGGACACATAAATAAGACATAAATTATCAAAGGATATCTTTGTTACCTTCCATAACCAAATTGTGATGAAAGTTCATGATCCTCTTAGAGTTGTTGTTCATAGATTGCCACCATTGGAAATGGGTCTATTGAAACCTAATTATATGATCCCTGACAAGGGCCATGAGCACAACTAGGGTGATTGGTTCATCCTTGGTTAACATACCATGTTTTGATTATACAGCTACCCCCAACCCTTCCATATCCTACCCAAATTTGTAAGATTGGCACTTATTGAATTCTTCTGGCAACTATTTTCAATGGAGAAGGAATATATGGATAAACAAAATAAAGGTAATTTTGTACCAAGGGTGTTAGATCTCCTTGATTTTACAGTGGTATGGTTTCATGGATAAATTGAATAATTATTTGAAAGTGCATGTATTGGAGATTATTCCTATCAGATTTTGCAATGCAGAAAGTTTTATGGAGCATATTTTTAAAGATTTCATGAAATGAAAACCATATTATCATAAAGTTTTGTATGAAGAGGATATTATTAGGAACTAAAATTCCAAGGAGAAAGTACATCAAAGGAAGGAAAATTTGAGTATCCTCATGAGATTGGAGGTAGAAAAGAAGGAAAGGAACCCTTCATTAAAAGGGATTTATGCTTAAATTAAATACACCCTAGAGAGGATAAAGTTAATAATTGAATATTTTGTGAAGTTATATGATAAGTCTCCTATGATTGATACTCAACCATCAAAGGTTGTGCCACATCAAAGGTATAAAATGAAAAAAAAAAAAGAGATTAGGATTGTTTAACAGGATGTGAATGTTTTACATGCAACAAGCCCAACCTGTGAGCCACATTCCAAAGGCAAAAGATTGAAGAGAAACCACCATTGGTGGGTTATTATATGGCTCCTAGAGAAGAAGAGGAAAAAGTAGTAGAAATAATTGGGTAACAAGGGGAGGGATATGAGGTTGTTCAACCTCTAAGGACACCTCTAGGAGAAATTGAGAAAGTCCTTGAGGAAAAGATGGATATGCACAAGGAGGCTCCTTTGAATCAGGAAAGTGATGAAAGGCTCATTGTTGCAACCCAATTTATGGTTGATGATGAATTTGTAAAGACTCCAAAGTTTAAGGGGTTTCAGATAAAATTTAAAGAAAAATAATATTGGGAGAAATTGGAAGCAAATAACATGAGAATAGACCCATCCCCACATGACTAGGTTGTTGTTGCAACTTTTAGAGAAATAACTCAGATAACATAAATGTTAGCCCAGGTGAGATTAGGAAGATTATTAGAAAAAGTGGCATGCTCCTACTTCCAAAATTTGGATTTGCAAATAGCCTTTTATATTGATTAGATTTGAAGGCAAAAGGACATAATATTTTCCTCTGAGTTTGAAGCAAAGGATGGAATAGCGAGATATGTATATCACCTAGGGTCACAAATGCTAGCCATATGGGGAACAACCTCAAAGACATAGAAGACAAAATTATTGGAGCTAGCACAAGAGATGAGAGGAAACCCCCTTGTAGAAACTCTAAGGAATACATCTACCCTAGAGGATTTTGCATTAAATTTACATGCTACAATGTTTAGTCAAAATGCCACCAAGAAATTAAGAGAATAAAATAAGAAATTAAAAGAGAATGGGGTGAATTTAACAAAAGGTTATAATAACCTTTATATGGAGAATTTGATATTAAAGAAACAAATAAATTAAGGCATTTTTCCTTTATTACCCTCTACCTAGCCACCTTCTATAGACATTGTGGTCAAGCAACTAACTAATATGGAATCTCACATCCTAGAGAAGGTCCAAGAAAGACTACAGAATAATGAAATAGATATTAAAGAATTGGAAGAGGAATAAAAAGAAGCTATAGATAAGGTTATTGGTTCCTTGGGAAGTGTTTTGGGCTACGAGATTGAGGAAGTAAAACATAAGGTGGATGTGGTTAATGGAGGTTACATTTCTTTGTTGCGGGCCATGCAACAATGTGTTGTGAATGTACCCATCTTGAAACCAATGTTTCATACATGGAAACCTAAGCATAGTTTGATGACTAAGATTGCTTTGGTAGTACAATTTGTATTTTATTCCCCTTTGGCCATCCTCCCTAGTGAAATAATGATGAATACCATTGTATAATTACTATCATAACAACATATTAAGGCAAGAATCAAATCATTTCATGTTTTGGAACATCCTTATATCTTAGACATTATAGATGAAAGGAAAAGACTTAAAAGCCTTGAAGAATGAAGGGATGAGTTTAATGTGATAGTAACTATTGTTCAAGTATTAATAAAAGAAAAATAGATAGTAAAAAATGAAACTTTTAATAGCATAATGGATAGGGTGATAGCTCTACAAGTGGTATTTTATAAGTTTTTTATAGATACAAAGTCTGCAATTGATGCCAAATGGACAGAATGCCTCAATTAGATGCAACAAGCATGAGAATTTGAATGACTAGATGACCTGTATGTACTAGAATGGAGAGACAAATATACAAAGAAACGCACAATGGACACAAATACTTGAAATTTTGAATTTTGGTCTACAAAGTAGGATGGAAAATGACACTACCACATACACACTTCAACTTATACTTCAGTTATCTTAAGATAAGGACCTTCCCAGACCACCTAAGTCATGGGTAACTTATGTTTTATTAATGAATGTGTATATAGTTGGAGATTAAAATTAGATTTCAATGCCTTGGTCATTTAAGTTCAATGTGTTTCTTTTTTTGTTAGTTTGTTGTTCAAGCATTTCCAACTGGTTGAAGACCTTGCCACCCCATCATCCTTCTCATGCTTCTTCAATCATAACAACTCACCATTAGTATGATTTTCATTACAGGTTCGCTCATATTGATTTTTCTACATTTGTAACCGAGGAAATATTTAGAGAATATTCCTTGTTAAGGGAAAAAAAAATATGTAATAATAATTTTGTAATAGGTATGAATATTGTTGCATCCCTTGTTGTTTTAAAAGGAATTCCTAGGCCAAGTGAAATAATTTCTAAAAACAATTTATTAGGTGGGGTAGAATAGAATAGAACCTAATTCTAAGTCATAAATAGAATATATGGTTTGTAACTGCATTCTTAGAAGAAAATATCAATTAGTTTGTAGATTTATGAATAATACCATGCAATTATCACCAATTTATGTACTCAAAACTATATGAATTCAATATATCAATATCTAGATTTCTCATTTAAGTTTCCCTATTATTGTGTTAGTTGTTTATTATTCTCTTTCAAGGAAGGATTTGAATTGCTTTAGTCAATTAACTATAATTTTGACTGCATATTTAGTATCTATAAGTAGTCTTTTTTTTTTGGCAAAACTTTATATTTATATTAATAATAATCAACTGGTTCAAAGGGCTCCCAGAGAAAGAACCAGGAAAGAAAACTCCGTTCATAACCCACCATAATACAAAATGAACTTTAATATCTTCAGAATAATACCTAAACTACCCAAAAACCCAAGGCCAATGAAGGGCCAGATTACAATTTACATAAGAGTCCCAGTACAAAATGGCAATGCATATCAGTCGTTTGTGATGGCCCATTTATAGTACATGTATCCCAGCACCCATTTACATCAAAAAAGCACACCATGTTGTGCAAATGAACATATGGAAGTCCAAATAAGATGAAAATACCCCAACTACAAATCGGACAATACAGCACAACAAAATGTGCAAGAGTACATAGGAATATATGGAACCAAAAAAAGAAGCAGCGGACCATTCTTGAAAAAGAGTTGTGAGTAGAGAAAGCCCGACAAAGAGGAAAAGGGCCAATCAACTTCAAGCAAGATCAGACCACCCGATATGAAACTCGCACAAAATAATAATAATATCGAATACCTGCAATCAAAAATTAGCAAAGCAAAAAACATGCAACATGACACATAGAAAATCATGGAGCACGACCCCCAAAACCAAACTGTGATGGAGGGGATAAAAATAAAGAAATCCATATCATGCGAAATCCATCTGAGAATGATGCATCATCCTGCAAACTAATAAATAAACCATCAAATGGAAAGAATCATACAAGATAATACACATGCGAAAAAATTTAACATAAGATGATAATCACCACCAAGTCAAGTAATAAATGAATCATCGAATGTTAGTACAAAAAGAATAAAGTACCCACATAAGAGAAATAAATGAGAATCATACGAATTAATAAACAAAAAATCTCATAAATCATTCAAATTATATGATAACAAATGTTAGATTATTAATGTAAGAATTTAACAAAGTTAAATCACTTGCTAGATGCAATTTTTTTATGGAATATGTTTATGGTCTTTCATTGGAATCTTTGGCCCTAGAATATGACTTGTTATTTGATATTATTTTAATACAATTTCATAACATCTCAAATATCAAAATCTCTTTTAATTCCATGTCGTTAGGAGTAAGACTAGTTAAGAATTAGTTCTCAATTGCAACGTCAATGATAGAAACCAAGGATTTGGCCAATTCTAGATTGAAATCATGAAAACTTTGGTTAAAATCCAACATATGTTTAGTATACAATATTCACTACAAATTGTACAAGGCCTTCAAATATTGTTAGTTTTACCCACCTAGGCTTAGAATCTTGAAAATTTTGAATATTTTAACATCCAGTTTAATCTTGTTAGTTGGCCACTGACCCAGAAGTCTATTTATATAACTTGGCTAATTATTATTAATTTTTGCACAATCAATTGGAGCATCCAATATTTCCACCAATACCTCTGATTACATTTTCTACCTTTGTTACCGGTGAAAGTAACTATCAATGTTTTCTTTTTCAAACATCCTTAAATTCTCAAACTTGCACCTCATGCTCTACATCTTGACTTGCTTGATCTTCGCATCTCCTTCATAGATATTGTTAATATTTTCCCAAATATCCTTTGCAAACTTGTAGTGCATTACCTTCAAAAAATTTGAATCATTGAAACCACTTATGATTGTATTCCTCACCTTTCCATTGTTCTCAAGTGATCTGATCTCATCCGAAGTAGTAGGAGGAGTATCAAGGGAAGTATATCCTTTCACAATAGAATCACATATTTCAAATGCTAGAGAGTTCAATTGTGATTCCATCTAAATATTCTAAAAATCATAGTTTGTGTCATCAAACTTTTGCATCTTGTAACCTCCTTCTTGCACCATCTCAGACATGTTAGGGTTTGGGCAGATATGAGCAATAAACAATATTAAGATAATATAGAAATAAGAGAAGATAGAAATACAATAACAAATAAATTTAACATGGTTCACCCAATATGGGCTACATCCACCAGAGAAACAACCATCCACTTGTTTTATCATCCAATAAAGAGAAAATTACAATCTTAATTTTTTACAACATGCAACCACTAATTTATCTAGCCTTTGAGGTAGTTTACAAAGCCAGTTAACAAAATTAACCCCAGTGAGTGAGTGTACAATAATTTCCTAATCAATTGCCGCATAAAAAAAACCTCCCACTTGGATACTAATCATGCTTCACACTAAAAATAATCTCTCACCTTGAGACTAATCTTGTAGCAACACTGCTACCCTTGTAGCTCCCACTAGATTGACACACCTGGACTTGACTAGTTGTCATTTCCATGATGATCAAGCTTGAAGGCCAATAGAAATTGAACAGGAAGTTAGTTTCTCTTGAGTTACTTCTTTGTTCAAAATATATGTAGGTTTCTTTCTAATATGTATCTTCTCCAGCTTCAACTATCCATCCTTTAAAACTTAGTGTGTGAAATGGTACCAAAGCTATATATGTTTGGTCTTAGAGTAAAGGCTTGAGTTCTTTGCAAGATGAATCACACTCTAACTATCATTGTACAACCTATTATTCTCTTATGTCTTTCCCATTTCCTCCATAAACCTTTGTAACCAAATCATCTCCTTACTAGCCTTTTAAATAGAAACATATTCTACTAATGTTGCTGAAAGTGCTACAACCTTTTGCAATCTAGAAATCTAACTGACTGTTGTGGTACCTACACTAAAATCATACTCTATAGTGCTCCTCCTACTATCAATATCTCCTGCTAAATCTAAATCAACATAGCCTTGTAAAGTGGATGAGAGCATCCAAAATATAAGGAATGAGTTTGTGTACCTCTCAAATACCTAAGAATCCACTTTACTACATTCCAAAGCTCTTTTCTAGGATTATTCATATACCCGCTCACAACTCCCACTACATGTACAATATTTGGCCTTGTACACACCACACCATGGCATACATCAAGATATCAAATTCTAAAGTGTATGAAACCTTAGACATGTACTCCATCTCCTCCTATGTCTTGGGGCTCATCCCCTTGGACAATTTCAAATGACTAGGCAAAGGTGTACTAATTGGTTTTGTATCTTGCATTAAAAATCCAATCTCTTGAAATAAATACAATGATTATAATGACATCTATTGTAATCTTTCTCATTCATAAACCTATCAAATTTCAAATACCATTGCCAGGGTGCTTGTTCCATCTCATACAAGCTCTTCTTTAACCTACACACTAATTCCTCTTTTACCTTTGACCTCATACTCTTTTGATTGCTACATATAAATATCTTCCTCCAAATATCCATGGAGAAAAGCTATCTTGACATCTAACTATTTTAGATGCAAATCATGTGTAGCCACAAGAATTAGAATAATTTGAATTGAAGTCATCTTAACAACAAGAGAAAATATTTCATCAAAATAAATACCCTTTTTTTTCCATGCAAAACCTTTTACCACAAGTCTAGCCTTGTATATTTTCTTGTCTCCATGTTCTTCCTTTAACCTATAAACCCGCTTGTTAGGAAATTCTCTTTTAACTTCATGCAATTCAATTAACTCCCAAGTTTGATTTTATATCAAGGAATCCATCTTCTCTTTCATTCCTTGCTCCCACTTTTTTCTGGTTTCAACCTGCATTACTTCTGCATAACTTTCTAGTTCACCTGAATCAGTAAAAAATACATAGTATAATGAAGGACAATATTGTTCAATAGGTCTGCTTATCCTAGAAGATATTCTTACTGGATTTTTAGGGACCTGTTGTAGTTTTGGTTGTTCAATATTTTTCTAGCACTATTGGTATTACATTTACTGGGATTTCATCAAGCACCATGCATTCTATGTGTTCCTCTTCTTGAATTTTTCCATGTATCTAATCCTTATACATGACCTTTTCATTGAATATCAAATCTCTACTCCTAATTATTTTATGATT
Organism: Thuja plicata; assembly: GCA_018584345.1. Lineage (NCBI taxonomy): Eukaryota > Viridiplantae > Streptophyta > Pinopsida > Cupressales > Cupressaceae > Thuja > Thuja plicata. The sequence goes on along the minus strand of MU223527.1, from coordinate 1,707,534 downwards.
CTCAAAAACCCATAAATGATAACCAAAATCATTAACTCCATATACAATGAAAGTACACTTCTTTGATTTTGCCTCAAGCTTTGACCAATTTTCTATATCAATATGTACAACTGCTTCACAGCCAAAGGTTTTAAAAAATGATTAGTTTACCTTTTTTCTTGTCCATGCCTCCTTTAGAATACCACCATCTAAGTAACTTGAAGGCCCTATGTTTATTAAGTAAACAATAGTATCAACAACATCTACCCAAAATTGTAAGGGCAATCATGCATTCAATCTCATGCTCCTTGCATGCTACATGATTGTTTTTCTCATCCTTTCAAACACACCATTTTCTTGTGGGTTTCTAGGAATTGTCATTTGTCTATGAATCCCATAGTATGAACAATAATTGTCAAACTCTCTATGTTAGAAACACTGAGAGGGGGGTGAATCAGTGTTTGTCTATTTATTACTTTTCAGCAACTTAAAAATAAATCAAACATACATTCAATGAAGCTTAGCATAAGAACTCATAACACGTGATATGATTATGGGGAAACCTTGATCAGAGGAAAACCCCGGTGGGAATTAGTATCCACAAATATTGTACTAGTCTAATGAACCTGTTAAAGTTCCTTTGCCCTGTTAGAAGCAATCTTTACAATGCAAGTACAATGACCTAGTTAAAGGTCTGACCCTGTTAGGAGTCTTTTACAAAACCCTATTAAAGGTATATGGCTCACTGCCTAGGCTCACTTCCCAATAAGATGAAGGCTAGAACCTTCTAGTAGTTGATATACACTATATCAAAAGTGAATTGATGTGATGACACTGTTGTTTGATCAGTTTTGTGTATGCGCTGATGCTCTTACCCTCTTAAAGAGCTTTATCTCATGCTGAATTCATCATACTGCTCTTCTATATCTTTCTTATACATAATATTTGACACTTGTAACATAACTTTACATTACATACTTATATGTTCATACCCGAATAGACGCGACCCAAAACAAGACTTATGGTCGGCCCTAAAACATAATACACAACGCTTCTGATCAAGTCAGCTTAAGCGTGTTTACAACAATACTAATTACATCATTACAAACATATAATCAAAGGTGCTTGGTCGTTACATAACAAAATAATTCACGCTAATCAAAAAACTTAGTCGGCTTCCACGCTCTGTCTTCATGACTGCTGGTGTACTGATCTGTCTGTAACTTCTCCATACAATCATTCCATATTATGCGTGTCTGGAATTAGTATTTAGACAACACATAGAACATATATATGAATGCTCATACTCTGATTCAATGTCTCGCACGTGCGATGATGTGTTGATCATTGTATATCTTTGTCTGACCTGTTTCCATACTTAGTCTTTTTATCTTCTAAGTTATCTTTGACAGAAACTTAATATGACTTTGTTGCCATGATGAAAACACAAAATAAGTCATGCAACCTCAGGAAGTCAACTTGCCAACAATCTCCCCCTTTGTCATTAATGGCAACAAAGGAATGTGACCAAGTTTCTCAAAATGATTTAACACAAAAAATAACTGTATATCATTGCATCTCTTAACATATATATATATACTGCTCCCCATATATACACATTCTATATTACTCCCCCTTTGACATTAATGGAAAAGGTGTGCAAAACTTGTAAGTCTCGAGATACTTACTCCATGTAAACATCAAGGTACACAATCTGAAGAGATTGGATCTCTTTCTGCCAGAATACTTTCATTGCATCAACTGTTTGAAGACGCGTGCATAAGGCATATGTCAGTTTCTCCATCTTCATCAAATCCATGCAGGGACCTTGATCATATGTCACAATGGTGGCATCAATCTGTTTGATGTTCTCATTTAGAACTGCTAGAGAGGGCGCAAGTGCATTTCTCAACTGAGTTTGTC
>MU223527.1:1682068-1701591 GCA_018584345.1 Thuja plicata | reverse complement strand
TTTGTGAGCCATCAACTTTCAGTCTAAGTTCTTCATTTTCTTTTTCGGATCTATCAAGATCTTCAAGAGATGCTTCAAGATTCTTTTTCAAATGTTTTGCTTCTGCTGAGTCCATGATCTCCTCAAGGGGTTAAAATTTCTTTCAGAGGACCAGAGCTCTGATACCAATTTTTAGAAACACTGAGAGGGGGGGGTGAATCAGTGTTTGTCTATTTATTACTTTTCAGCAACTTAAGCATAAATCAAACATACATTCAATGAAGCTTAACATAAGAACTCATAACACATGATATGATTACGAGGAAACCTTGATCAGAGGAAAACTCCGGTGGGAATTAGTACCCACAAATATTGTACTAGTCTAATGAACCTATTAAAGTTCCTTTTCCCTGTTAGAAGCAATCTTTACAATGCAAGTACAATGCCTGGTTAAAGGTCTAACCCTGTTAGGAGTCTTTTACAAAACCCTATTAAAGGTATATGGCTCACTTCCTAGGCTCACTGCCCAATAGGATGAAGGCTACAACCTTCTGATAGTTGATATACACTATATCAAAAGTGAATTTTTGTGATGACACTATTGTCTGATCAGTTCTGTGTATGCGCTGATGCTCTTACTCTCTTAAAGAGCTTTATCTCATACTAACTTCATCATACTACTCTTCTATATCTTTCTTATAAATAATATTCAACACTTGTAACATAACTTTATATTACATACTTATATGTTCATACCCGAATAGACACGACCTAAAACAAGACTTATGGTCGGCCCTAAAACATAATACACAATGCTTCTGAGCAAGTTGGCTTAAGCATGTTTACAAAAATACTAATTACATCATTAAAAACATATGATCAAAGGTGCTTGGCCGTTACATAACAAAATAATTCACGCTGATCAAAACACTTAGTTGGCTTCCATGCTTTGTCTTCTGGACTGCTGGTGTACTGATATGTTTGTAACTTCTCCTTACAATCATTTCGTACTATGCATGTATGGACTTGGTATGTAGACAACACATAGAACATATATCTGAATGCGCATACTCTGATTCGATGTCTCACACATGGGCTGATGTGTTGATCGTTGTATATCTCTGTCTGCCCTATTTCCATACTTAGTCTTTTTATCTTCTAAGTTATCTTTGACAGAAACTTAATATGACTTTGTTGCCATGATGACAACAAAAAATAAGTCATACAACCTCAAGAATTCAACTTTCCAACACTCTATTGCAGTATTCACTTCCATTATCTTATCTAAGACACTTCAACTTATTTCCTATCTCATTCTCAACCAAATATTTCCATTTCTTAAAGATTTAAAATATATTAGATTTTATGGGAATGAAATAAACTCAACTTTTCCTAGTTGCGTCATCAATAAAGGTAACATAATAATAAGAGCCACCAAGAGATGATACCAAAGATAGTCCATGTACATCTGAGTTTACAAGCTCTAACTTTGCATTCTTCCTTTCCTTCCCAACTCTGAGAAATCTAATTCTCTTTTATTTTCCATAAATCCAATTTTCACAAAAATCCAAATCATCTTGTTTCAAACTTGGCAATAAATTATTTGAATGGAGAAGGTTCATTCTCTTCTCACTGATGTGCCCAAGTCTATTGTTCCATAGAGTTGTATTCATTCATGTGGAAGCTACAAAAATAGAATAAAAAGTATTACCAATACATAAATATAATGTACCTACCTTTTCCCCTTTTTCTATTATCAATGAGCCTTTAGTAACCTTCCATGAATTACTATGAATATGATTATGCAACCATCACTTCCTAGTTTTCATGTTGATATTAAATTTCTTCTCAAATTAGGAACATGTTTCACCTATTTCAACGACAATTGATTTATATTTGGTAATTTTATCTGTATATTTCCCTTACCAACAATTTTGTATGTTTCGTCATCACCTGAATAAAATTGTCCAAAATCACCTTGAACATAATCTAGAAAATATTTTTTATGGGGTGTGGAATGAAAATAAGCCCCTAAATCTAATACCCAATAATTAGTAATATTATCTAAACAAAGAAACAAAGCATCTTGTAACACATCACCTACTACATTTTATTCCTTGTTATTTTCTTGTTGTCCATCCCCTAGTTTTCCCTTTTGAGACCAACAATATTTCTTTAGATGTCCTTTCTTTCCACAATACAAGCACTTATTTACCCCAAATTTGGATCTTCCCTTTTTAGATTTCCCATGATTACCTGGGCTCTTTTCTCTCACCCTCTATTATCCCCTATTCTCAACAGTCAAAGCATTACCTAATGTCTCGCCTATTCTTTTATGTCGCATTTCCTAGCTAAGGATAGCACCAACAACATTATAAAACTTTAAAGTGTTTGAACCAGAGATAGAGTTACTTATGGCCATAACCAAGTCATTCCATCTTTCAAGAAATGAGCATAAAATCAAGAGAGACCTAACCTCATCATTAAAATTTACTTTTACATAACTTAGCTGACTAGTAACTATGTTAAGCTCATTCAAATGATCACTAATAGAGCCACCTTTTTCCATCTTCATATTAAAAAAATGTTTAATGAGAGATCTTATTTTATGTTGAGGGTTTCTCGTACAGTTTATCTAATGCCTTCATTAGACCCTCCATTGTTTTTTCTCTTGTTATATTGAAAGTGATCAATGATGCCAAGAACAATTGTATTTCTCCTAGTGCCTTCCTATCAAGAACATCCCAATGTTCTTCTGAAGTAGTTTTGGCTTCTTTTCTTTTCCACCCAATGGTAAGAAAATATCCTTCTGATATATGTAATCTTCCATAACTGATATTTTTTTCCATTGAACTTCTCAACTTTAAGATTTCCATCATCTACCATTACTCCCACTCAAATATAAAATTTCCTACCAAATCACTAAAATATACACCACTCATATGCCAGTTATTAAGGGTTTGGTATATATGAGCAATAAACAATAATAAGATAATGAAAAAATAAGAGAAGACAAAAATATAATAACACAAAAAATTAATGTGGTTCACCCAATATGGGCTACATTCACTAGAGAAACAAACATCCACTTATCATTCACTGAACATAAAATTGCAAGTTGATAATTTTTCATAGCACACAACCACTAATTTATCAAGCCTTTTGAGGTGGTTTACAAAGTTCATTAACAAAATTAACTCCAATGAGGATACATGGTGAGTGTATTGTACTTGCCTGATTAGTCACCATATACCAACAAGACCTTCCTCAAGTGATTAAGATTATCTTAGAGGAACCTTGCTCTAATACCAATTGTTGAACACACCAAAGACTAATAGGGGGGTGAATAGGTCTTGAACATATACTTAAATGTTTTCAATCACAAATCCACATAAATTAGCTTTAACTAACTTAACAACAAAGAAAGATAAATCAATGAACAACATACACGTGAACACTAGATTTTTACATGTAAAATCCAATGTGGGAAAAGCCACAGTGAGATCTAACCCACCATGTGAAGAAATAGTTATAATAATATTTTAGGATCAAAGCCAAGGTAGCTCACTGCTCCTGATTTGACTTATAGACCAATATGTTAGTTCTTTTTCTTGTTGGTCTTTATATACCTATAGCTCAAGTATATTCCTCTATATACCCATGTACTGATTCAACAAGGAGAAGTAACATTCAAAAAGGTCCTAAAACCTTCTACACTTTGAGCTCCACATACTCAGGTGGGCACTACCTATCTTCTGCCCCTGATATTCATTAACTTCACAAGCATGAAGGAATGATGGATGTAGTATAAAACATGTAAATGGAATCAGATTTTATAAATTTGGATAAGAACCACAAATCTAACATATCAAACCAGTGCCCTATCCAGTGGGTATGGAGTCACTCTAAATGAAAAGAATCTTGACAATAGCATACATTAATGTAAAACCTGCAATTGATCACTGAACTTGACTATGCCTTACATACTCAATTCACACTTCGTGAAGCAAATTTAATTATCTAATTCACTTCAATTCTTCACTCATTGAAATTACTTTAAGGATGTTTAATTCTTTATGAAAGAAACCCTAAATCAATTAGACCCTCTGCCTTATAGAGTGATGGATTAAAATGTCCTTAACACCTAATCCAAATGAATACAAGAAACCAAAACAAATACATTAAAATTCAATCAGAATTCATAGATTATAGGAAGCTATAGACATACATTATTATTAAAACCTCTAATACATAAAGAATCAGAGCCAAAAGGACCACTGATAGTCTTAATTCAACATGCAAAGCTTACAAGCCTTCATGTGGCATAAAATTCCCATCTTTTTTCATCATACAAAAAACCCTATATATATCCACAAGGAAACTACAAGTCTGAACCATCTTAGGTCAAAAGGAAACCCTAAAACAAAACCACCATGACTCGAGAATCAAGCCACCATTAAACCAGATTGGACAGAGAGCTGGAATAGTATAAAATATTATAGAATCAGATCACACCCCAAGATGCCACCAAGAAACATTTATGATGCCCAAAAATATTAGAGAATAAGTCACCTCTATGGCCTCATAAATGAAACCAGACAATCATATCAATCCATCTAGCATTGAGCCCTGCCAGAGCACTGCCACGACCAAAAAAACCTATGCGTACATTTGAATATTCAAACATCCATCTCTAACGGCTATAGGTGGCGTTGAATTACTATCAATGGTTGAGATTGTATCTTTTTCCATCTTTAAAACTGAGTCGTCAATCACCTTGAAGTTACCCAGGCACAAGATCAGATTCAGACACGCGTCTTGCTATCATTTTTCCTTTATCATTATCTGACATGCATTTTTATCTCACTCCTCAAGGAAAAGTGACACCCGTTGAATCAAAAAATACTAGATCATCCTTTACCTTCCTTCTAAGATCCAATACGAGCACATGGCAGAATGACACGATGGCTTGACATTAGATGTCGATCAATTTTATCAATGAACCTCAGCGCCCATCGTTCAATCAGAGTAAACTAAAATGCAAACTAAAGTAACTCAATGGGATAGGTGACACATCATCACTTTGCCTCAAAAACTATCTATCAAGCACTTCTTCCTTAAGGCAAGACACCATCCATAAGAACTCTTCAAACTTGTTGTCTCTTTAAATGCCTCAGCAACCCCCGGGACCATGATGTCAACAATGTCACGCATCGTTCGAGCGAAATACCTTAGCATTAGATCTCGAGCATCTTTATCCTTAAGGCTTAATGCCTACCATCTGATCTAACTTGTAACTATACTTGACTCACAACTTGTCTTTTAACCCTGAGCACTTCATTTCTTTGTATCTCTAAATCTCGCAACATCCATACTAACTCTGGTCAAATCCTGAGATTCGGAGATAGACTTAATCTCTGAATTTCCAGATAAAATATGTAACCCTGAGTTTGATCTGAGATCTGGCGAGAACCATTGATCTGACTGGTCACTTGGACACTTGTACGCATCTGATCTCATTTCTCTAAATCATTGAATCCACCCTTCAGTCTTTGACCTATCTGGCAATCCAATGCCAACCGCACATTTCTGCTCTGATCAATGGTCCAAACTTTATCTCGACAAACTTAACTTTAACTCAGGCCCAATCTAGAGATTTAGTGACCAAGTGAATCTCATGATCTCTAATAGTTTGACTTAACCTTGATTTCATTACGATATCACGTGATAGCCACAAGATTTGCTTTGCATCGACGACTGAGACCTAATCTCATGATTCTTTGACTTAACTCTGATCTGTTCCTAGATTTAGAGACCAAGCTATCTCCAAATCACCAAACCTCACATAAGTTGGCCAAACTCAAGATCCAATTAGAGATCAGGAGATAAAGCACATCGCCAAGTCATTGAATACCTGTATTAACTCTAGTGTCATTTGGAGATCTAGTGACATCCACACGATTAGATCAAGATCAATGATCCCCGTTGAGTCGCTAAATAGAACAAACATATTCCCTACCATCTAGAGATTAAGAGATAACCTCAAATCACCAAGTCTCTAAATATTAAAGAATATTTGGTCTCAATCTGGAGATTTAGAGACAAGACTTAGGAAAAATTAAAAGACCTTGGCTAGGAAACATGACATAAGATATAAAAAGACCCCGCTCGATCATGAAATAAAAAGGTACATGGATGTAAGGACTTAAGTGACCATAAAAAGGTAATGATATTTTATAACAAAGTCATAGAAGAGCTAGGGTTTCGGGATTTTGCAATGAAACTACCACTAGGGTTTAAGGGTTTTGGAATGAAATTGCAAGAACTGACCAGGAAAAACATCAAGGCAAAGCGGAAAGATGGTAGTCCTAACATAGGCTCCGACTGGGGAAGGTTGAGTGCAAGATCAACACTAGATTCCAGAACTCTGAGAAAAGCAGACCCAAAAAAAAACACAACCCCAAAGCAAAACACAAAAAATATGAAAAGCAAGAAAATATACAAATATTTACACTACAATGCATGATGAAAGATTCAGGAGAAAAATGGCTTCAAAAACTGCCCATGCACAGGCAGATCCTACATCTCACCAGTAGGACTTTGCAAGAAGTAGGAATCTTTTCCATATAAATCATGTACAATAAAGGGTCTTATCCATAAGGACTCAAACTTGTCATGCTTCCCTTTATCTTCTAACCTTGTATTCCATTGGAGTACCATGTCATTCACATGAAATTTTCTTTCTGATGTTCTCTTATCAAATAAGTACTTGGACTACTACTGGATCTTCTGATTTTGCAACTATGCTTCATTTATGATCTCTTCCAGCTCTACCAACAGCAACATTTTGTTCTACAATAGCTCAGTCACTGCTATGTACTCATCTTGGATAAAATTGTAGACCAGTAACAAATTATTCAATGACAACCTAGCTTGTATTCCACAAACCAGATCAAAAGGGGATACACCTATAGCTCCTTTCATTGTTATCCTATCAGCCCACAAAGCCAACTTAAGCTTTGAATTCCAAGACTTCTTATTCTTTTCTAGTGTCATTTTGATAAACTTCATGATGCTCTTGTTGTTGGATTTTTCTTGCCCATTTTCCTATGGATGATATGGTGAAGAATAGGAAATCACAATACCATACTGATCACAAAATTCTATGAATTCTTTAGACCTAAATCACATAGCATTATCCATTACTACCTTGATGGGCATACCAAATCTGGTCAAGATGTTATCTATGATAAAATCAATAACCACCCTACTATTTGCCCTTTTGGTTGGTATAGCCTCAACCCATTTTGTAAAATAGTCAGTGGCAACAAGGATCCAATTGTGACCTCCACTAGATTTCTCTGAAAATTCACCAATAAAATTAATGCCCCATTGGGAAAAAGGGACTTCAAATACGATTGGATTCAAAGGCGAAGCCCCTGAATGTACCAGCTTCTTTGGAAATCTTTGACAAGCCTCACACTTCTTCACAAACTGATGAGTGTCCTTGAAAAAACAAGGCCAATAATAACCTGTTGTAAGTATCATGTGTGTAGTTGTCCTTGTTGAACAGTGGCCTCCACAAACACCACTATGAGTCTCTTTTAACACCTTCTTAGACTAAGCTCTATCAAGACAAAATAAGAGAACTCCATCTCTATTTTTCCAATATAAGTCTCTTTTAATCACTACATATTTTTGACTCTGGAGTCTGAGATCCCTTGTTTGATTCTTTGTCATGTCCTCGGGACATTTATTATTCTTTAGTAAATAAACAATATTTGTATACCATGGTTGCATCTCAATGCTAGTTGGCATTTCATTTATTTGCACATTGTTCACTTGGGTAAGCTCCATATTTGTGTATGTCATGAGCTTTGCCAATCCCAAGCCTCTAACTAATTTGGTGATTTGGATCTCTAGATCAAACTCTTGTATCATGTTGATCCACCTGCACCTCCTGCTAGTAACCTCATTTTGTGATAATATATCTTTAACAACATCACGAGGTACATAGGAAATCACCATAGCACATACTAAATAAGGCCTAAAAACCTTGACTGCCTTAACTAAGGCATAAGCTTGATTCTCCATGATTTCATAGTTCAACTCAGCTACCTGCAAGGATTTGCTGAAAAATGCAATAGGATGCTCAAATCCCTCTTTTTCCTTTTGTAATAGCACTGCAACAATGGTATGGAATGAAGTGAATGAGAAAAGAGAAAAATGCAATTCATAATTTGGATATTTTAAGACCGGTGCTTCCTGAATAGCCAACTTAGTCCTCTCAAAATCATGTTGAGCATCTTGATTCTAGTCATACTCAACACCTTTCTTTAGCAACTTGGAAATAGGTTTTACTATTTCTGCAAAAATTTATTATAAAACTTCTTACAAAATTTATCTTTCCTAATAAAGATTGTACCCCTTTGATATTCTTGGGAGGAGTTAACATATTAATGGCATCAATCCTCTCTGGATCTATTGTTACCCCCTCTTTGGAAACTATATGCCCTATTAACTTTCCCTCTGAAAGAGAAAAATGGCACTTCTTTGGATTAAGAGACACTCCAAACTCCAAAGCCTTACCAAATATCTTTTCTAGATGTTTTCAATGATCTTCATCTTTCCTTGAATATGCAGTGAGATCATCCTGATAAACAACCATAATTATTTTTATGAATTCCTTAAAAGCAACATCCATTACTCTTTGAAAAGTGGCCCCTACATTGATGAGACCAAACGACATTATTACATAAACATAATTTCCCCAAGGGGTATTAAAGGTTATCTTGAATTGTTCTAATTTATTGACCAAAACCTTATTGTAACCAGAGAATCCATCCATCATGGATAAGAGGTCACACCTTGTAACTATTGGTAGCATTGCCTCCATATTAGGAAAGGAATAATTATCTTTGAGTGATGCTACATTAAGGTTTCTGAAGTCAACACAAAGCCTGATATCTCCATTCTTTTTCCTCACTGGCACAAGATTTGACACCCATGATGAATGTCTGATTGGTGTTATTATTTGGGCTTCCCTAAGTTTTATCAATTCTTCCTTCATTTTTATAGTAGCAAAGGATTGATGGGTCTTTGCTTTTGTATAAAAGGTTTCACATGAGTCTTTAGAGGAATCTCATGCTACAACAATTCCTCTCTATAGGCTTTAAGATCCTCGTGGGACCAAGAAAAAACATGCTTGTATCTCTTTAATAAACTGATCAAATTTGCCCTGATGTGAGGGGCTAAGCTCTTTCCTATATATACCATTTTAGGGACAACCTCTGACCCTAAATTCACCCATTCAACACTGTCCATTTTGACATCAGACCTCTTAAGTGACCATCATTGTCACTGAAGATGCCTTCAAGTTATACTAAACCCTTAAGTATGACATTTGTTGGCAACTAAACAACCTCAGTCCCAAAAATAGTCTTTTTGTCATCTTTAATTTCAACCAAAGCATTACAATCAATTCTTTGGCCCTCATAATCATCCAACATTGAATGAACTTGAGAATATCATTGTCATCCTCAAAAACTTGCCAATTGTATACATTATCAGGAATTGCATGCCTGATCTTGGTTTCAATAGTAGAGATCCCAACCAAAGTTATATCATTATTTTTAATGGCTATATTTGCTAAGAAATCAGCCACAATGTTCTTGGATCTCTCTATCCATTCTATTTGGAAAGCATAAAAAAACTCAATTTTATCCCATACTGCATGCTTGTACAATTTCAATCTATCAATTTTAGTAGCATATAGGGACCTAATTTGGGAGAATGCTAACTCATAGTCCCCAAATACTCTTAACAACCTTATGCCATGTTTAATGGCAACCTATAAGACTAATAACAATGCCTCATATTTTGCAATATTATTTGTGCATTGAAAAGCTAAGAGAAAATAATATTTAAATGTAGTACCTGATGGAGATATAAAAACAATACCAGCTCCAGATCCTTCCTTAGAGTATGAACCATCAAAGTACATCTTCCATATCTCATCTTGATGTGATTGTGACTCCTTCACAATTGGGTCTTTATTTTCAACTTTGGACCCATCTTGTTCAATCCTAAAATTTTCCATATCAACATCAACAAAACAATTGAGACCCTTGGGATCTCTCCTTTCAATTGTCACTAGATAACATGGCTCCTTATACAATTTGACATCACTCCCATTGATTTGGATTGTAGCATATGAAAAATAAAATTGCAAATTTCCTCCAACTGTTGTTGCCCACTGTCTAGACAACAACATACCATAATGCGGTGGTGTACCTACCACAACCACATCCATTTTGAAGGTAGCCTCAAGAAAAAAAAATCTTCACTTTAATGCCTTTTAAGGTTCCTACCACAGGTACCTCTCTGTTATCCATAGCAAAACATCTTCTAAAAGATGTGTCAACTTTTAAGCCCAGTTCCTTCATAACACCATAAGGCATTACATTTGTTGTTGCACCAGAATCTATCATATAGTTTCTTATTAATTGGTCATTTGCCAACAACCTTACATAAAATGGATCAATATGAGAAGGCTCTTGAGTAATAATGTTCCCTAAATAGATTCTAGGAGTCTCATGCTCCTCCTCATCTCCCCTTTTCTTGATTGTCTTTGTGGTAGGAACAAAATTATCATTTATATTTTTGAGCAAAGAGAAAGCAACCTCTCTATGCTCCTTCATTTTCAATATCTCAACCAAAGGCACTGACACCTTCATTTGAGATAGTGTATGTTTCATGTCAAAAGAATTAAAAGTCAAAACATCCCCACTAGAATTCTTACCTTTGTTTTCCTTGGATTTCTCCAATCCTTGATCAACAATGGGGGTATCCTTTCTTTTCTCTTGAATATTATCCTCATTTTGAATTGGGGGTTCGGTAGAACTTTCCTTTATAAACAATGAACTAGGATTTCCATGATCCCTATCTACTTTTCTATTTCTCAAATTGTAAGCACTCCTAGCTTGAGAGATTGCATCAATATTGAGAGACCTCACCTCTTCATCACTAGGTCTTCTTAACTAAACATGTTCATCCTTTGCATTGGCAACATTTATAGTATGATGGATAACATCATATGGTTCATCACCCTCTTCTTCAACATATGTCATGAACATATAAACTTTAGGTCTCTCCTCCTCTTTATCACTTTGCTCATCTTCATCATCAGTAAGCCCCACCAAATCTTGCGCAACAACACACTCAAAAGGAGAATGTGGTGTATTGCAGGGTACACACCAAGAAGAATTCTCTATTTTGTGTATATTATTTATCTTCAGAGGATCAGAAGTACCTTTATTGTTTATATTACTTGGTCCCTCTGAAATAGGTTTACCATCCTTCCAATTTGTATTATAGGGCATGTCCTGCAATCTATAAGACTTATCAGACCTCTGATTTTGTTGTCTGTTATTATGAAAGCCTCTCTCATTTTTTTCCACCTTAGAAGTTAGGTCCTTAATTGCAATGACCAATTTGTCAACTTTTTCAGTTTTAACTTCTTCCTTGGGAAACTTACTAGATTGGCCCTTAGGGTCTTTCCACAACCTACCATCATCTCTTTTCCCAAGTTTACATGATGTCCTATTACTTTCTATGTTTACTAGCATCTTGAAAGCATCCCTTAAAGTACTAGGATTCTTATCCCTCACATGGTAGGAAATATTACTATCTAATGCATTGCAATATGTAGTAATACAAACATTTTCATCCAACCTCAGCACTTGGAATAGTTTATGCATGGCCTTCTGGAATTTGCTATTGAATTCAATTATAGTTTCATTTTGAAACTTCTTGATGTTGTTGAATTCACTCAACATATAGACAGAATTCACTTGATCACAATATTATTCTTTAAAACATATATTTTCAAACCACACTTCACATCAGGTTGACATCAATGACAACACTAACTCATATTTCCAACAAGGGTGTGAGAAAGGATAAGAACATGAATTGGAGTAAAAATGTGGGTATTAAAATGAGAATAATCAACTTTTAAATGGTTTAGGTTCCATTTCATGTGGTCATGTTCAAACAACACTATTAGGGGCATGGAAGCATCCAAGGTGATCAAATGATAGAGATCAAAGCGAGTTTAGGTGTTTAAATCCAAGAAGGATAAGTGAGGTATGGTCTATAGGATTGGAGATATTTTTATGCTAAATGAAAATAAGGAGGCCATCCCAACATTTAAAAAAAAAAAGCTAATGGTAGATTCTAAATTAGAAGGAAAAGTGCCAAGTAGTTATTTTTGGTCTCCATGTTTTACTCTCAATTTTGCCTCGATATTAGTTTGAGAAAATAATACATGTTAAAGTGAAAATCCATATTTATAGTTTTAATACTTGATTGAAAGAATACAAAAAAATTGTTTGGTTTTGTTTTATGTGTCTTTATTCAAGCCACTCCTTTAGATTCTCAAAAAAATATGCAACAAAAGTGAAGTGTACATAAAAAACTACATAAGCCTAAGGAATTCTATCTAACATGTTGAATATAGAAGGGATCACGTCTTGTGCAATATTCATGGATTTATTAATAAGTTGGAGCCTAAAAATTATATAATCTATAATTGATATGAGTGGTGTAGAACAAATTGTAGAATCCCTTTAACCATTTTATAGCATAGGATTCATGAATATGTGTTTTAACAATTATGTAATGTACTATTCATGACATAAAGTCACTTTTTAAACTAGGTTGTATGGTGTAGATCCCATGAAAACAATTACATCATGGTTGAGCATGTGTAGGGAATAAGGGTAATGTGTATGCTCTCCTAGATTGATTAAATATGAAACTATTTAAGGGAAAGAGATATCTTTTATAATAACTAGATATAGCAATATTAAATACTCATTAACACTCCAACCAAATACTTAACATATCTCAAATACATGTTTGTTATAAATAATTGTGTTCATCCAACTGCTAAGAATGAAAGTGTTGGCAAGTGGTTCATTCAAGAGTGTTCTGGAACACTTGAGGGTTGTCATTTATGGAAACACATCTGGTATGGCTGGTCACTTGGTGTCTTACACAGTTTTGGAGATATAGCTTGCAAAATGACTAAGTACAGAAAGCATAATTACAGAGTATAGCAGTACATTTTTGGTCAGCAAAGACAATATATGATGAATGAAGACATGTGAACTTAGGAGAAGCTATCTTGGGATATGTATGACCTTCTGCTAAGTTCGCTTATGTTTTGATGTTGATCGTAGTAAGTTACAGTATGATGAAAACATGCGAATACAAAGTAACAGTGATACATGGCAGATGAACAACCGCGATGATTGAGGGAGTATAATGCGAAGTCCAAATGTGCTATGTTGGATTCAGATTGTGAATTACCTATGTTTTGATAGTGTATGATCATCGACTTTGTAATTACTTTTTGTATAAGTATTAATTATATTTTGTGATGTATTTGGGAGCTGACTGGGTTATATATATAGATTTTGAGAAGCGAAGACGGAGAAGGAGAATGTGAAGATATTGTATGTATGGATGAGAGATTGTGTGGATGTAATGCAAACAGATAAATGAATACATTGTGATGTTAGAAATAGATAGATGGTGATGCAAACTACAATTGGAACTACCTAATCATAGAAGATTCTTATATTGTTCACTATTGAGAAATCATTGTAACAAATCATATTTCTGATTGTATGAGCAGTGAAATCAGTATACCTTTAACAAGGTTTTGTATTCCTCTAACAAGGAAATGTGCTAATATAATATTCAGCTCCTAATAGGGCTAGGTCTCCTAATAGGGACACAATATTTTTAGTACATATTTATGGGTACCATCCCCACCGGGGTTTTCCCTTGGCCAAGGTTTCCTCGACAACAAATTTATGGTGTTGGAATTTATTAAGTTCATGTTTAAAGTGTTGTAATATTGATTCATCCCCCTCTTAGTATTACTTAATCCTAATGATTGGCCATTGGAGAGAAATATTGACAGCTTAAGGGAGATCAAGATGGATTATGAAAGTTTGGAGGAAAACTTTGAAGCAGCACTTGAAGACCTTGATAAGTCTAAAGTAGAGAATGGTGACTTGAAATTAAAATTGAGAAGAGAAGAGGGATTCATCAAGAAACTAATATAACAACTTGAACTTTCCAGAAGTCAGAGACAAGATCTTATGGATAAGATAAAAGAGGATTCAGACAATGACACTTTTGATTAGATAAAACAGCTTGAACAAGAGAAAGATACTTTGAAGCTTAATCATGAAAATACTTCCCTTCACATGGCTAATGAGATTCAACAGGAAAAGGATGCTAGAAACAAAATTAAAGAAACCTTAAAAAATGCTAATATTCAGATGGGACAAATGAAGACTGAACTTGATCACTACAAGAAAAAGTATCTGGAATTAGAGAAATATAATCAGATCATAAAAGAAAAACTTGTTGAAGCTAACATATTGAGAAACTTCACATGAATAGTGACTTGATTGATGAACAAATAGATAGACAAAAACCTAAAGGAGACATGACTGGAGTTGGCTTCAATTAAGTTGAATGTTTAAAGACTCGGGAAGAAAAATAAGAAGTAAGGAATGATGGAGAAATACCTACTCTTGAAGAACCTAAAGAACGGATCAGACCCTTCAGAGGTAGATGTTTTGGATGCAACAAGATTGGACACATGAAGAGAGACTGCAGTCCTTAAAAACCTTTTGATGGCTATTGTAACAATTGTCATGCATATGGACATAAGAAAGCAGAATGCAGGAAACCTGATCAATCAAGAATCTAACAAGATTATATTAGGGAAGAAACTGCAGCTAAGATCACATGTTACAAATACAATAACTTTGACACATTTCAAAATATTTTAAGTTCCAGGTTAATCAAAACAAACCACCTCCTACATGCTACAAATGTAACAATCCAAGACATATATAAAAATTTTGCAGGTACAATGGAACTGATAACATAATAGGACCATCACCTATGGTTATAAAGAAGAACATTGGTGATAATGGTAAGAGTCTTCTAGAATATATGGATGAATTCAATAGTCCTTTAAGAAAACCAGAAGATGAAAATAGAAGTAAGGTATGGAAGGTAAAAGAAACAAGTGAGGTACTAGTTTAGGGAGAGTCAATAGATGCTACTGAGCCTTTTCCTGATGCTAAAATTACTACATCAACCTAGATGGCCAAGCATGGCCTTAGGGGGAGCATCGGAAGAAAATAACAGAAATCTATCCAGCCCCTAATTATGTGGAGTAAGCTCTTGTGAGCTTAGTGAGAGTATGTGGAGATGTTGTGGAACATAAATCTGTGATCACATGGTTTTACAAATCTATATGTTGTGATCACCATATTGTTAATTGAATGGATTATGTGCATAGATGAGTTTATTGGGAACTGTGTCATTTATTTATACAACGAAGTATAAGGTCAATCAAAAGAACTTGTTTATACATCATTCGAAGAACAGAGCCTAAGGAGAACATATATTATAGAAAAAGAAGCAAGTGCATTTAGCATTTGATCGAAGCATAAATTCACAAATCAGCAAATAAAAGGTATTTAGATCTTTTTTGAAGCTTTGGTTATGGATACTCTGTTGATTTTTTATGTTGCTAAAAGGCCTAGGTATAAGTTTAAGAAACACCCATACAAATCAACTGAGGATGATCCTGAAGGTGCATTTTCACAAACACCCTACGATGTTCTACATCTCAAAGACATTAGGGCTTATATTCACTATAAGTATGAGTCTCTGAGAGACTATGAGATCTATAAAGAGATGAAAGACATGATTGGAGCAGATGGCAAGATGAAAGATGAGTTCGCACATCTTGAGAACTTTAGTATTATGCGAATGACTAAACTTTATGAATTTGACGAAGAGGAATGGATTAAGAACATTGTGAGAAGAGTTCATGATCAATTCATTTGTCTTGGAGATCATCCTGTGAAGATTTGCAGTGACTTAATTCATGGTATAACAAGTTTGTATAACTCTGGTGTTATCCTATTGTAGAGAACAACACAAAGAAAATGGTGGAAACCCTAACGCATTCACGATGGGATAAGAGAGCGATGACAATTAATGATATATTATAGCAATATGTTAGATTGATTTCAACAATTCTAGGTTATAAGCTTCATTATAGCATCTGACCTAACTCAGTATCAACAGGAGTGATTTTGATGGCATATAAAAAGGTTAACGAAAATATTTAGTATAACCTTTGTGAAGTACTTGCACAATTGTTCTTGGAGAATGTGAGGCAAATCAAGAAGGATAGGTCAAAAGCATTCATGTTTGATACACATTTATATTCATATTGTGCATATATTCCCTGGTATGCACCCTAGAGCTTGGAAGGACAGTGAACCCACTGGAATACAGATCACCTAGAGCTATAGAATATAGAATAGCACATTGGTTGATGGTGAGTTATTTACGATGATCAAAATCTTACAAAGATAGATGAGGGAAAGAGAGAGGATTCCTAAGGCATTGGTAGAGAAGTACAAAGATTCAATCTATTTCATGGTTGAAACTAATTGTGTTTGCTTTGAGGCAATCTAGGAAGAAGTGGTGTTATCCTCTAGGATATGAAGTCTTTTTTGAGGTCTTGACAATGCAAGTTGAACACATACTATCCTCAAAAATTGATCCATCTGAAGAAAGATGGGGTACCTATGAAGAGAATTCAACAAAGATAAGGGAAGAACATACTAGAGGTGTAAGGAAGAGGAAAGTAGAAAACTTGGTAGATGATCTAGTAGCCAAGGCTGGTATAACAAAAGAGGAGATGAAAGAGGTAAGAAAGATGATGACAGAATGAGCTTCTGGGTTTGAGAGCACTGCTCCTGCAGCCCTTCCACCTCCAGAAGTTGAGAAGGTAAGTAGTCCACCTTCTACTATGATTGATATATCTGAGACTACACCTACACCACCAAAGATAACATCACAGAAAGAGAAACTTATGGAATTTATGAGAAGGAACACAAGGTCCACTAAACAGGACTCTCCACCTAAGAGACAGAGGACAAAATTTGAAGAAAAGGGAGAAGAGAAGAAAGGAGAAAAGAAGGAAGTAGAAGAGAAGAAGGTAGAAGAGAAGAAAGGAGAAGAGAAGAAAGTTGAAGAGAAGAGCGTTGATGTGAAACATCTCTGGAAGCCTGACATGAAAATACTAGAGAAGAGAATAGTTAAGCAGGGAAATCTTATCTCATTGATCAGATACTATGAGAGGTATGATACATCTGATAAAATTTTGATTGAAGACATGGTAATAAATCATTTACTTGATTTTAAGAAGAACTTGTTAGAAGTTGAAGGCAGTATATCAGAAGAACTTTATGAGAAATTGGAAATAAGGAAACAATTAGCACATATAGAAGATAAAGCAATCAGAGTACAAGTAGTTGAAAATATTTTACCTATTGTTTCAGTCAAATAAATGGAAAAGATATTAAAATATTTAAAACATTTGCTGAGAACTAAAGTCAAGATTGGTAAAGATAATAGGGAGAAGATATGATGAAGTGATTGAGGAAACACAGAAGGTTTTGGATAAGGTTATGATAGATACTGAACCTGAGAAGTTCTCACCACCAAAGGCTACTAAACCTAAAAATATTGAAAGAGGTGAAACATCAAGGATGGCATAAATAAGTCTTGATAAATCAAAGGGTGAAGACGCTAGTGAATTTGTGAGTACAGTGAAGCAACTAGATTTCTTTGTTTCTAGTGTGTCTGTGTCTTTGGACACCTCGCAGAATGATAGTGATCCTTTTGAGAAGGATACCAACATAGAAGGAAGCATTGTTCCATAAATGGAAGAGAAAGAAGAACATAAAGTGAGCGAAGTTGAAGAAGTGAAGGATATAGTGATTAAAGTTGAAGAAAAATAGGAAACTCATGCATTTGTTTCTTCATCTTTATTGTTGGAAAGTGGAGATAAAACTCTGAACACCAATGTTGAGAGTATGGATGAAGATGAATTAATTAAGCTATCCTTCATTGCATTTGCTAAAGCAAAAGAAAGATCTGAGCAAAAAGGTGAGAAGAAGACAAGGGTAATGGAAAGAGTAGTTGATACTATCAAAAAAATCCTACCTATACCTTTTGCGTTGAAATCAAAGGACAGTGTGGAGAACTTGAACAAAGTATTGGATGACTTTGACAGTCACTATGAGTCCTTGGAGAAGATCGCTGAAGAGAAAGCAGAGAAGAAGTACCTCACAAAGAAGTTGGAAGAAATATGCAAGTCTATCTCATGGGACTTGGGCATATTGAACAAAACCGTATATGAGGCAAGGAGTTGTCTATTGCATGGAAGGAAGTTATACATTTATTGTATAAATCCTATCAAACATCTCAAAAACATTGAGGAGATAATAGCAAAGGACAGACTAACTCTGGAAAAGATGATGGATAGTAGTGAGACCTCTTCACTCTCTATATTGGAGTTAGACATAGAAATGTCTAGGATATTGGACAAACTAAGTGTTTTGGATATAGAGAAAGGGAGAGTAGTGGGGAGACTTGGTATTTTGAAGATTTTAATCACTCCTAAGTTATCAATTCTTGAGAAACATCTTTCTGACATGGAGAAGACAACGCAAGCACTCACAGAACATATGACTACTGAGCTAAAGGCAGTAGAGAAATATTCATTTTCACTGAATGGGATGATTCATGTGAGTCAAATACTGGTGAAGACTTGGTTAGAGGAAGTGAAGATCTTGGAGAGCTCATTCTAAGATGTGTTAAAGATGGTAATTTTTGATAAGTAGTGGCACAATTTTGTTATGTATTCTACATTTTTGTATACCTTTATCATTGATGTCAAAGGGGGAGAAGAGAAGATATGAAAAATGTACAAAGAAAAAATAAAGGAGAAGAAAATATGTAGATGAAATAAATAAGGATAATGTATATTCTTTTGGTATTGACACTTAGTCATTTTTCACTAAGTGTTGTCATCAATGCCAAAGGGAGAGATTGTTGGCAAGTGGTTCATCCAGGAGTATTTTGGAACACTTGAGCATTGTCATTTATGGTAACACATTTGGTGTGGATGGTCGCTTAGTGTCTTACACAATTTTGGAGATATACCTTGCAAAATGACTAACTATAGAAAGTAGAATTACATAGTATAGCAATACAGTTTTCGTCAGCGAAGACAATATATGATGAATGAAGACATACAAGATTAGGAGAAGCTATTTTGGGATATGTGTGACCTTCTGTTAAGATCACTTATGTTTTGGTGTTGATTGCAGTAAGTTACAGTATGATGAAGATATGCGAAGGCAGAGTAACAGTGATACAGGGCAGATGAACAGTCGCAATGATTGAGGGAGTATAATGTGAAGTCTAAACGTGCTATGTTGGATTTGGATTATGAATTACCTATGTTTTGATAGTGTATGATCACCGACTTGGTAATTACTTTTTGTATAAGTATTAATTTTATTTTGTGATGTATTTGGGAGCCGACTGGGTAATGTAATAAGATATATATATATATATAT
>MU223527.1:1639916-1663488 GCA_018584345.1 Thuja plicata | reverse complement strand
TTTCATGTGTCTCAGCTAAAGAGGGTGAATTTAATTTAATTAAAGTGCTAGGACTTTATAATTAAATTAATTCAATCATAGGGTTTGTTTAGCCAAATAGATATTTAGGAATTAAATATGATGTATGATTAATACAGATTTAGGATTTTCTGCATTTGACACTCAGGTCGAGCAGAGTCATTTAAAACTCAGAATTGCCTAGTACAATAGGAATTTGATGATTTAGAAGAATGACAAATGCAACAAAATTGGTTAGGGTTGCAAGATGCCAATTTTGGGGTGTTACAGTATGTTGTTGAGTCAAGCTGGAAAGATTCAGATTCTAAGATCCACCCTTCAAGGTCTTTCTCTTTATGCTCTGAGTATCTTTAAAATCCCCAAGAAGTTTGGAGAAGCGATTGAAAAGATCCAAAACAAAATTGTGGCCTGGAATGGAGAAAAAGAAAAGGATATCTCTCATTGCTTGGGACAAGGTCTACAGACCTATTAACAAAGGGGGTCTTGGTTTACGCAAAATCAAAAATCTTAATGACCACCTTCTAGCTAAACTTATATGGAGATACTATAATTCCAACGGTGAATGGACACTTATATGGGACAATAAATATAATATGGAGTTCCCAAACCTTGATAGCTTTCTCAGAAGGGATAGTAGAGCTGGAGGATCCTTTATATGGAGAAATGTTATGAAAAATAAAGAAATTATAAGTAAAGGCATTAAATGGAAAGTTGGAAATGGCAGAAATGTCTTTTTTTGGGAAGATGATTGGATATTACAAACCCCTCTCAAGGAGTGCCCTGGATGGAAGGACTTTGAGATCCAGTGCAAACTTAGATTTGGGAGGAAAGTTGCGGATTACTGGGATAGGGATCACTGGAAGGATCTAATGGTTATTGATAATTCTCTGGGACAACTCAATAAACTTCTTAATTCTACTATTTTGATTGAGGAGGAAGACAAGATAATATGGAAGTATAGTTTGAATGGGAACCTAAATATATCCTCCATGTATCACCAGGATTTTGAGGATCTTAATGAGCCTTGTTGGGATAAAACTTGGATTAAGGACCTCACCCCTAAGATTAATGTCTTTTTTTGGATTTTGATGCAAAACAAGGTTTTGACAAATGATAATCTCATAAAAAGAGGTGTGATAATTGTTAATCGATGTTACCTTTGTAATCAGGATGAGGAAAATGTGAATAACATGTTTATTCACTATCCCTATGTCAGGATAATATGGGATTACTTCTTTCAAATTCTTAACATTGAGTGGGTTTTCCCTGAGGATATGCAGAGTTTTTTTAACTCTTGGAGCCATCCCTCAAAGAATGAAACTATGGTCAAGGTGTGGAATTTTATACTCCCCTATGTTTGCTAGGGAGTCTGGAAAGAAAGGAATGAGAGAGTTTTTAGAAACAAAGTGGCTAGTGAAAATGAGGTCTTCTACAAAATGAAGAGAGATGTCAAAGAAAACTTGCATCTGTATAGTCAGAAAATGGAAGCACTTCCATGGTAGACTAGTTTAGCCTTCTGAGTAGGTGGTTTGGGTTCATTTCAAGCACCTTGAATGGGTTCTTGACTTTGACCTAGCTTTCCCCCTATTCTGCCTCTTATTCCACTTCTTTCCATCCAGTTTTTGGCTTCCTGGACTGCAGATCTAAGGTTTTTGACTTTAGGGTCAAGGTTGACCTTTTGGGTCTATGTCAACCTCGACCTTGACCTAGGGTTCAAATCTTAGGGTCCCACAGTTTCTGTATCTCAGTCTTTACAAAAAGTTATTTCCCGCTTCCGGGTCGGCTGTTTTGGGGTTCCGAAGCGGTAAATCTTAAATTATATTTAATATAGGTCTTCTTCTAGGGGCATGGGTCTAATTGAAATTTAATTCTCCTATGTTGGCCTCCTTAGAAGATTGTTCCCTAATTTCATATAAAAGGAAGCCTACTCCTCTCATTTTCTCTAAGTCTTCCAAGTGCAAAAAGCTCTAACCAAGATTTTGTTCAAGCATCCATTGTTCTACATATTTTAAAGCTCTCAAGGTGTTCAAGTATTCCTCTCAAGCATTCAATTCCTTCATTGAAGATCAAGGATTCAATCTTTCAAGCCTTTGAAGGGATTTTGTTCAAGCATTCAAGATTTATCATTCAAGCCCTAGATCTAGCCATCATGATGGTGTGATCTTCCTTCAAGATCCTTTGTTCATCCTCAAGACTCCTTCATCATCTCTTCAAGGTGGATTCCAAGCATAAAATCATGGGGGTTTATGGTTTCTAAATTCCATGCTTTCATATTTACATACTTGATTACATTTGAATTACAATTACATATCTATTTAATATCATAGCTTCATTGTTAGATTCAATTCTACTACTTGCTAGCATTCTTATTTCAATTATTGATTTCAAGGTTAATTCCTAAATTGGGGTTTGACTAAGGCAAACCCCTCCCCCACAATAAACAAACCTCTTTTTCTTGTAGGTATAGGTTCAGAACAACAGATTTGAGACCAGATTTGGATACCCTTTTCGACCAACTTCTGGGATCCGCGAACAAAGTCACTTTCAGATCTGTGCAGGTCAAGGTCGACATTATTGGGTCAAGGTTGATATTTGTGGGTCAAGGTCAACCTTTTTCATAAGATGACATTGGAATGGAAAAATATTTATGAGTTTTTTTCATCTCTGCGTTTCCTTTCCAGATCATACTTTGTATTTTCCAGAAACTGAGTACAGACCCCAGAAAATAGCATTCTTTGATCTGCAATATTTCAAGGTTAGTACTTTTCTATCATTCATTTCAATTCAAATCCTTAATCATTCTAAATCTATCACACATTTACATTCATTTCAAAACACATTTTAAGAGGGAAACCTAGGATCTCCTTCTTTATTCTTATTTCCAATAGATTGATTCACTTATGCATTGATCCTTTTTGGGTTGATTAATTTGGATCCTTCCTTTGTGCATATGAGAATAAAAGGGAATATCTTATTTATCCCTCCACTCTAAGAATTAAATGTAAGGTGATAAGTGATTTGAGTATCAAAACACTCTTATTCCATAAACATCATTTTTCTCCTTTACAACATCTAAATGAGAGATTTATGGAACCTCTAAATGAGGAGGATATTGCCTTCTTCAATAATTGGAAAATTAAAGGTAATTTCAAGAAGAAAAAAATAAAGTCAAGAGAGAGGAAGCAAGATGGGATTTCCCTCCTAATGGATGGATGAAAGTCAATTTTGATGGTGCTTCGAAGGGTAACTCGGGGGTCGCTGGGTGTGGGATTGTCATAAGAGATGAACAAGGAGTTTGCAGGGGTATTAATGCTATCCCAATTGGTACTCAAACTAACCATGTTGCGGAGGCAAATGCTGCTCTTCAAGGGATTATCCTCTCTAGGGATAAAGGTTGTAAAAAGTTATGGTTAGAGGGAGATTCCCTCAATATTATTAAATGCCTGAATAATGAAACTCCTGCCTCGTGGTCTATTTATAATATAATACAAAAAGCGAAAGGTATTATCCAATCTTTTGAAGACTGTGTTGTTTTGCATAAATTTTGAGAGACAAATTGAATTGTTGGCTGGGCTGCCAACATGGCATGCAAACTGGAGGTGGTGATGCAATGGCATGATGGAGATGACACACCATATCAAGCAAAATCATTACTGGATAGCGACCGACTACAAAGTAGACAGAAAAAAGGTCATAAATGGTAAGTCTAATAAATTTTTTAATGAGGAAGTGAAATGTCATTATTACCAACTATGACACAAGTACTTAGTGGTGATTACAAGTTGGATGGGGCATGGATTCTAGGTGTATTTGGAATATTGAGAGTGACTAGTGGTAATCTTAACGACATTTTTAAGAACTATCACAGAGTAATCTACACAAGAGAGCTAAGATGGGTGGCAGTAAGAAGCACTTTGAACCTGTTAACTGTGATGAATGGAGAGAAATGAAAAAAGTTTGTAGGATTCTGAAGGATGGTGGGATGGGGGTGTTTCTGGAGTGGCTTCATGGCAGAAACTCTATAGTTTCTAGGCATTTTTTCAAGACTTGGAAAGATGGTAAAGTGATGGTGGGAAACCAGTACATGGAAGTTACAGAGGAGATTATAGCTGAGGCTACTGGTATCATAACCCTAAGTGGATATCAAGGTCGTGGAGGTATGTGCTCTATGTGATCATTAGCTACATTACGCTCGAAGTTAGGTTTACCCAAGCCTATGAACATCATTTCATGCTTTTGAATCATTTTAGACACAATGTGAAAGTTAGTCTTCCCTTCTATCTGCTTAGTTCATTGGATTTTACTATTAATAGTCAGCAGAAAGACCCGAAGGGTGATCATGCCTCTCACCAGGGTCTTATGCTTTTAATTTATGACCTTTTGAAAACAAAAATGGTGGAGAGACCTATGCTGAAAAAAATTAGAGGGATGAGGAAGAAACATAAGGTGAAGAGGAAGATATCATGTATGAGGAGGAGATGGAGGACGATGAAGAAGACCCTTAGGGGTATAAAAATCCTAAAAATACAACTAAAAGGGGTTCTTCATCTAAGAAAAACTAGAAAAAGACTATTGTGGAGGGCTCTGATATAGAGAAGGAGACTGATGATGATACTCCAAAGGGGAGCAAAATAATTAAGAAAAAAGCTAAAAAAAAAGTATTTCTTCCGAGACTAACCAGAAGAAGCCTATGGCGGAGGAATCTGAAACAGAGAAGGAAACAAAGGATGAAGAGTATGAGGACAAACAAAAAAAAGAGGCTAAGAAAAGAAAACGGGGGAAGCTACGGGTAGAAAAACTAAGAGCAATCAGAAAGGTAAAAACCCTAGCAAGAGAAAAATTGTGTTGTCCTCGGATGAGGAGGATGCGATGGAGAAGGAGCAGAATACTGAGGTTAACCTTGGGGTGGGTGTTGGGGAAGAGAATAGAGAGGAGAAGTGGATCAAACCCCCACAAGGAAAACATAGACTAATGAGTAGAAGGATGCTGATAAGACGAATGAGGAACCTGTCAAAAGAATTGAAAAAGATGCAACAATGCATGAGGCGAAAGATTCCCATGATAATGAGGAAACATGTAAATTTTATGTGTCTAATGATATGAAGAAAAGCAAGGATTATCTTGTGGATTTTATTTATACATTGGGTAAAATGTTAGATGAAAATGCTAACATGAAAAATCATATGGAAATAATGAAAGATGAGATCAATCTCATTAAAAGTATTAGCATTGGTGAGAAACCTGTTGCGGTCTTCCTGGAGGAAATGAAAGATGCGGTTGGAAGATCTGAAGCCCAGGTGGAAATTGTGAACAAAGTTTGCAATATGGAAAAAAAGATGAAGGACATAAATGACAAGGCGGTGGAAGAAGACAGTGCAGCGAAAATCCACATTCTGAACAGCAAGGTGGAAAAAATTGAGGATACGGTACGCAAGATAAGGGAGCAATGTTTGGTGAGCCTTAAAGTGTATACTAGGCATGCGAAGATCTTGATGGAAAAGCTGGAACAGGACAGAGGGGAAAAGGATGACAAAGAGGTGAAGGATACCGTGGGACTGGGCAAATGCACGTAGGCTAGTACCAAGAAGTTGAGTCCAAATGAAGATAAAGATACTAAAGACCTCAAGAACTTTGTCAATCATATGCAGATAATGGTTATTCAAGCACAAGATATTATGGAAGGCATGTAGCTGTCCTTTTCTGGGCCTATCCTTTTTTTGTTGTCCCTGTTATTATTTGAAGATTTGTGGGACTGTTTTAGCTAGGTTGTTAGTTGGCTAGGCTTTTTGGCTTTCCTTTCTGGGTGCTATGGCACAGTTGTTGTTGAAATTTATTGAATATCTGTAAAAATTTGTTTAAAGGTTTTGGGTCCTTGTAAAACCTATTTTTATGTAATCAGAACACCAAAATGTTTATTTGCAAAAAAATGAAAAAATAGATAACTAAAATCACAAAAAACCAAATTTTACCCATTGTTTTTACCAAATGAATGCGGTGAATGATTTAACAATCATAGTGAATGGTTTGATGATTGATGTGAATGATTTGTGATTGTGATGAATGATTTGTTATTGTAGTGAATAATTTGTGATTGTGGTGTGTAATGCCTCACTAAGGAACCCTTGGAAACATAGGGTCAAATATGCACTTAACAATTTTTTTGAAACATTAAGATATAACAATATATAAAAGTGCCATAATAACCAATGAGCATAAGCAAGATGCAACAAAAACAATCCTCAAATGATCGTGCATGAGTAGAAGAATAAAATTCCCAACCAAACATTCCATGATAACTCCACACACTTAGCAAGAATGGAAAGACACATTTAACCCACCACATGAGAGTCTAAAACACGTCCACAAACCTCACAAGATAAGATTGGACCCTCATCAATGGTCGCCAGTCAAGGAGACAAGTCCATCCTCAGTGCATTATAAATCTAGGTTCATTCTAAACCCAAATTAAATTAAAACGGTTATTAATCATATCATGTAGAATCAGAAATGTGACCATGAATACAAGAAAAACACCTTGAGAACATAAGGAATCCAAATGTAAAATTACTTCTTGAATAGACCCTCGGGAAGTACTCACTATCCCGGATGCGCTAAAATAGTTTATAGGTGCACTAATCTGGATCTCATATGCACTATTGTGGACCTCATATGTGATAGTATACATTGCATGTGCACTAATCTGCACTCCATATGCGCTAAAACAAAATTCAAATGTGCTAGACTACCCTGCAACTTGCAAACATGAACCCGAAACATTCTAAATGAGGTTTTCTCAGTCTAGAAATTGGGTAGGCATACTGACACCAATGTACAACTAAAATACAAGGCTTTCTCCACACCAAGGAGAACTAGATACACAAATCAAGGCAATAATCACTTGATAGTAACATCAATAACATAATAGAAACCAATCAACTGAGCATGAACATCAAATGCATATATATAAATGAAAAGCGTTGAAAGGGATAGCAATGAGTTCTCAATGCTCAAAATATTTATCTTTGTAGGAAGATCACAACTTGTACACCAGTCCATAGCAGTGGCAAAGTACAATTCCACTCTACCATGTAGAACCCTCAGGCCCACCCCACCGTGCTCATAGAGATAGTCACCTGGCCACAAACATAATAAATAGATGTACACAAGAGATAAATCATACTCACGCCAAGCAGATGCCTAACTCCAAGAATGCTACTGAGATCCAATACACTACATAGATGCAAAATATAGTAATGATATATGGAGAACACTCAACATGTGGACCAACGTCCAACATGCAATATAATGCAATAATCAACATGCAAAACAAGAGGGTGCTACTCACTACTACTGGACCTAGACACGAGAGTACTAACCATAGGGAGTATATCCACCCACATAGACCAATACTAAAATTTGGGGCGCAATCATCTACCTCACGCACAAATCAATTATGATGTGTGGGGATTCAATGGTCTCTACCATCTACGCTCACACTCGGATCACTCGTGAAATCTAGGGAATCAATGATTTCCTCTTTATCATCTATGCTTACACTCGAGTCACGCATGAAATCTGTGAATTTGATGGTTTCCAAGGTACTAATATATCTTACTTAATTTTTATACCCAACTATTTTATTATGTTATCATATTTTATAAGAAACTCCTTGACGCAACCGATACAACCAATTTTGGGCCAAGGTCCACATAAGGAGCTACTCCCCATGCCTACTCAACACACCTAGTCCTATGGCTCAACATCAAAGATGGAGACCAATACAACAAGCTTTTCCACTTGATCTACACCAAGGATATAAGCTAAAACACTTCGTCCACTTGGTCTACACCAAGGATGGGAAATAGGGACTTCGTCCACTCAGTCTACGTCGAGGATGGGATAACCCATAGCATGTCAACTCAATCTATACCGAGGATGAAAGCACAAGATGCATTATCTACTTGGTCTACACCAAGGATGGGGATGAAATAAGCATCAACAAGAAACCAAACAATAATTAGAGGATAAAGCACTCCCAAACACTCAAGGCCTAAACTAAGTGAAATCAACAAAAGGGCACAAATGCCAAAATACTTAATTGGCCACTATGGCAGAAATTCAGATTCTAAGAGAATCCATAAAAAATCTCATGGGAACAGAAAGAATTCTCACAAAACAAAAACAAAAAACACTAATCTGAGCAAAAATTGGCAAAGTGGAAAAGCCATCAATTTATAGGTAATTAGGTAAGTTCAGGTCACAATATCTAATTAACGGAATGTCCTCAATCCATTCTAATTTTCATCCCTATAAAAATCATGGAACACTACAAGTTCTACCAAACCAATTGTGCCAAACATGGCGACAAACAAAACTGGAAGGCACACAAATCAAGGCAAACCCAACATTGTTCAAAAATGAAACTCAAAATTAGGCAACAAGATTAAAACCCATTTCCCCTTATGGATGAACTAACCCAAAAAACCAATAAAATTCCAAATCCGACTCTGTAGGAGAAAATAGACAACCTCACAGTGGAAATTTTTGAATCAAAAGGCTCTCAACTAATACAAACTGAATCAGATGATTAAAACATAAAGGAAAGTGGGGAAAATACTAATTACCATCCCACAAATAATTTACAAACAATAATTGACTAAAATAGTTGAGAAATGAATAAAATATGAGAAGCCCTACCTCACACCAAGTTGCAGACATAAAAACAACCAAAAGAGAATAAATTCTTCACGAAACTAAGAATGGCTTCACAAAAAGGTGAGGAATCATGACACAAATCCAATGAGTTTTTACCCATGTAGATCTGACAGACAGATCAATCACAATGAGAAAAGGGCCAATTTTCTCCAATGCAAATTGGAGAAAAATCCCAAATTACCAAAATGCCAAAGTGAGGAAAAAAAACTATTTCCTCCAACATAAGTCACTTTTTCAAAAAAGGACTAAAATAAAAACACTTAAATAAATTTAAAACAAACTATAGACTTTCCCAAAAATCTCATGGATACAGTAATCTAATTTTAATAAAATGGAATTCAATTACGAAAAATTAGTCGATAAACACAATTAAATCCTCAAATAATAAATCAACATTAATTAATCCTAACTCAACTGCGACAATCATGAGAACACTAAATGCGCAGACACATCCACTAGTCTAGAACAAAATGCATATGAAGTCTGGATTTACCAACATGTACCAGAGGGATAATATATTATATAATAATCACAGATACATTGCCCATACAAGGACGATATCGACTCAATAATGAATGGTTGATGAAACTATCTCCTGTAACCCTGTCAGGGATAAAGACACACTCAAAACCTACAATTACCTATTCACTGAAACACGAAAACATCAAGTGTAGTTGCTCATAATATAAATACCCAACGCACATATACTAATAATAAAATGTGCCTAATGGAATGTTGACACTCTAGTGATATGATCATTCGTATGTATTATAATGTAATGGCACTGGTCATTCCATATTCTACTCCTCAATGTACAAATCATCTAAATAATCATTTCATTTAAACATAGAATATTAAATCATCATTTACGGTAATATGAGCATATATCAGTGAAAATATCAATGAAATATTCATCAACATATACGAAACAATATAACCAGGAATCATATATAATCATCATTATAATATATTAATCCAATGTTCTCGAATGCAAAATACACCAGATATCATCATAAAGTATCATGCCACATCATAAAGTATCATCATGCAGATATGATCAAAATGGTAAATAACAGTAAAATCTAGCATCTAACTAGCCATGATACTGTAACCAAAATAATATATTGTCATTGAATGCATCTCACTATGCAGATAATCACCGAATAAAAGAAAGAGTCTAGCTCATATCAAAATAACATGAAAAAATGCAACCACATGAGGCACTACATGGTGAATAATTTGTGATTACAGTAAATGACTTGAAATTGTGATGAATGAAACCTGTAACATGAAAGATCCATACACTAAAATAATTTTGATCAAATTAAGGTTATGTTCATTTCAAGTTCACCAAGATATCAAATGGGAAAAATAAATCATGTAATGCGATGTTAGAGCAACCAAAAACTCAAAAATTAAAGCAAACTCCTAATCTACCAATGGAGAGATAGGAAATCAAATGCAATAACACCAAATTAAATCAAACCAACACAACATTGCATGAATCTCCATGGGCCTCCATTATCCTTATCCTCTTTGTGATATATGGAATTGGCTCTCAAAATTGTAACACTATTATCATAGTATGGTCACACAAAAAATTGAAGATTGCGGTTATTGATGATAGGAGATCAAGATTACTTTTATATATTTCAAGGATTTGGATCAACGGTTAAGAATAAGAGACCAAAAAAATTTATGAACGACCAAGGTATGTTGAGAGTACTAGATTGAGATAATTACAAGCTAGAATTGACTAGATGATGGAGATAGATTGAATTGATTGAAGAGTTAAGTAATTTGATTGATCTGTTAAGTGAACTGATTGGAGGTGGAACTGAAGGTGAGTGACAGATAGAGAGGTGGAAGTGAATACTTAATTATTTTTACTTATGTTTGGGTTCGTACCTCATTTGGATACTTCATTGTAGAGATATTTTGGATTCATGGTCAATTCTATGTGTTCTTCATGTTCTAACAGTCGGTTGGAGTTTTTCGATCTCGCAAAGCATTTCCCAATCGGTGAAGCTTAGTGGCTCATATCACAATGTTATTGGATCTTTGGCCGATGTATCTCTTGGATCGCACATCATTTACATATCTTGGAATTGAGATCTTATAATTTGGGTTTTGACCTATATTGTTGTATTACATTTTTCTTGTTCTTGGAAAATGTGATTGGTTTGGATGACATATGTGTTGTGAAGGTTCTATATATTGAGGCATCCGATCTTTGTTAAGTAGTGTTGTGTAGAATAACCTTTGGAAGGTTAGCATTAGGGTTTAGATATGGATTTTTTTTGTAATCATGCATGTATGTCGAAAGTTTGTAATCTGTGTGTTGCAGGCCAATGTGATGTAAATATCTGATCTGTTATAGCATGTTGATGTTCTATTCTTGTTTTTGAGTTGGTTGTTTATGTTGTGTTAACTCTTTCTGTATGGTTGTACCATCTCCATTAGGGAAAATATAGCCATGACTGTGTCACATACATGTATCCTCAAACACTATTTTAGTTGATATGTGAACCAAGAAAGGTTTTTAGTACTAATTATTTTCCTAGAATTTTATTTTCTTATATTTTTTGATACATCAATCCAAACTCTTTTTTGTGTATTTCTTTTGATTCACATGTCGTATGATGAGTGTGAGTGGGGAGAGGTGGAGTGAGGAAAAATAGGATTCAAAGAAGTGGCATTAATTGGAAAGAGTGGGAAATTTTATTTGGCAGTTTAGATTGGAAAATGGTCATACAGAAAGAATAAAGATGACTCTGGACAATGAAGTGCCTATTATGAATGCACCTTTTTTTTAAAATAAAATTGTCATACTATAGTGTCATAAAATTACACCTAGTTTAATTTACCATTATGTGATGCTCCTACCTTAGCCAAAAAATAAAATTCCATGCAAGCTTTTGCGTCCTTCCATGTCCCTTGTCCTTTTCTTCCTAGATTCTTAACTATGCAACTTGGTTGACATAGGATGTGTGCACGTTGTAGAGATATTCACGCATTACACACTCTTCCCATGAATATGTAGATGTGTAGTGATTTGTCAAGACATTGAACTACTACCCCTGTAGTGTAACTCCTCCTACCAGCATCCACCGGCATCAAGTATACCAACTTAAAATTTCATTCTTTCACTTCATTTGGTCTTCTTGGAAGTTATCTCAACTTCTTATTCGTACTCTTTTTGGTCTTCCTCCATACACTTTGAAGCTTATTGAATATTTCACAACATATTCTTGAATCTTGGAGAGCTTCCACACAACATATTAGCACTCAAAAACATCATAGATTCATTGCCTTCATCAACTTATCTTCACTCCATTGAGCTCTAGATTCGTGGCTTTGAAGGGGAGTTTGTAGTAATTGTTGTCACTCTATCTCCAACAACATAGAAAATTGTTATTAATTAAATGATGGAGATGATGAAGAGCGAGTGATAATAAGTATACATGTTTTTAGAAATGGTTAGATTAGTTATTATTTTGTCATTGATGTCAAGCAATTGATTTACTAATTTTTATTGAGTTACCATATCTTAAGAAGGAGAATTTAAATGGGTGACAAATATAGATTAGACAATGATGAAGTAATGATGATATAGTTGTTTGATACTATATATTTGATGTTATCAAATCGACACACTTGATTTACTAAGTCATAAATTACAAAGAGTTAAGTTATAACTAAAAAGAGTTACTCTACCGAGCTAGACAGAGTCAGTCGGTATAGAGTTGTGTTAGTCGATTTCAGTTACCGAGCATCGAGAAATGAACGAAGTTAGTTACCGAGTTGCAAAGAAAGTTACCGAGTATAAGATATTGATTGAAAATGATGATAATATTGAATTTAATATGAAGCTATGATGATCTGGATGGTGATAATAATTAAAGGAAGTTTGTTAAGAGATCTACGAGCGAGAAAATTCAATGAGAAGATCAAGCAGTTAAAGTTGATTGTGAGAGTTCCAAGAAAAGTTCAAGTTATGAGGTAAAAGTTAAACAATTTACTGAGTTAAGATTAATGAAGAATATGATCAAACAGCTGAGCGCAAATGATGGAAAACCTAAGCAAGGAGATTAAGAAGAAAAAGTTTTTCTATATAAATGGTGAGAGATAAACATAGATGATGATGTTGACAAGATAAATTAAGAAGCAGAAGAAGCTGAAGAACAGAGTTACCGAGCAGAATAGAGAAGCATAAAGAGCACAATCTATAGTCTGAAACAAAGACAAATGGAGTATGTGATGCCAGTATTCATGTGAGCATAAAGGATCTGACACAAGAAGAAGGTAGTTGCTACATTTATAGATCAAAGTTTTATTGTTGCTTATTAGCATTTGTAACAAAGAAAATCTCTTAATCGAGTGGATTTAACAGTCCTATTTGTAAATCCTAGACATAGGTGACATTCCAAAAGAGTGTTTAAAGTCCTCTAGAAAGGACACTCCTAACAGGGTGAAGATCTTAACCGATCTTAGGTAAATCCCTTAACAAGGTCACATCTAGCAAATGTGTTTGTAATCTTTAACATGATAATTTCTTAACCAAGCATGCTTTATAAAAGTACATTTTTATTGTGGGTTACAATTCCCACAGAGGTTTTTCCCATATTGGGTCTCCTCATTAAATATGGTGTCAACCAAGTTAAATATGGTGTTAATTGAGTTTGAATGATTGATTTGAATATTATGAGATGTATGGTTGTTTAAGTTATTAATTTATTTGGTGAATTGGTTATTGTTGTATTCAGTTCTACCGAGTGAATCAGTGAGTTAAGTTTTAAGTGTTTAAGTTTGATTTTGTCTGATTCACCCCCCCTCTCAGTGGGACCAACAATTGGTATCATAGCTCTGGTTCTTTGAAGTGTTAATTTTAAAAGGAATTGAGTCAAGATCTAAATATGTATAAGAGGGAAGCACCAAAGTTGAATAAGGAACATATCTCTACATGGAAAAGCATAATGAGATTGCATGTGTCTGGTATAGGAGAATATGGAATTTATTTTCTTGACAATGAATATGTTGCACCGAATACTGCACCTTTGAAATCACTGAGCAAAGATAGAAGCAATAACACACACAAGTCATGATTGAGATTGCTTCTACACTTATCGACCGGGAATATGATGAACTTGATGGATGCACTACTTCGAAACAAATGTGGGATAAGCGTATTTTGACCTATGGTGGTGATCAACATGTTCAAAAGGAAAAAGTAGAAAGTCTAAGAGGTAGATTTGATTCAATGAGATGAAAGATGGAGAATGAAGACATTAATTTTTCCATTAGTATGCAAAGGGAAAACAATTATTTGAACCATCGGTAACACTACACCAAAAGATAGGCTTACAATTTAAACCGAAAGTGCAAACTGAAAATGCTAACAGAGGAAACTGACAGAGGAAACCGACAGAGGAACCCAATAGAGAAAGGGAACCCGACAAATAGTTCACAGAAGGAACACCGACAGACTTTGATGAGCAACCTGAGCATCAGACATCGAAAGTCAGTAATATCCCGGGAAATGTGGATCTGACTTCCATGTCAGATAAAACACTTATGTTTTATATTTAGATTTTTTATTTGATTTAAAACCATTTCTTGTGGGACAAGCAAGATAATTGTAATTTTTTTAATTAGTCTAACTGATTAAAAACATGCAAACTAGGAGATCAAGTTCAAGTTGTAAACCTTCGATCATAGAGTTATCTTTGTAATACGTGAAATTGAATTAGGTAAATCTATTGTATAAATAGATGCGTAATCATTCATTTCAAATGTATGAGAAGATGAAATTATCCAAGGAGCACATCTATGGATCAAACCAAGAGTTTCAAGAAACAAGAACAACAAAATATGAATTAGGTTATCAAGAACCAGATTCAAGGCTACCGAGCAACAGAGGTATTAATCAATTACATTAGGTGATACTTTGTACATGTGATTTTAATGGATCTGTAATCAGCAATTGAAGATTGAATACACTCAGGTCAATGAGTATTTTTGTCTGCATTCTAACAAGTGTAGAAAATAGAAGAAATCCTTTCAAGAAAGGTGGATTTAACAATCCTTTGTAAATCTCTTAACTAAGTGCACACTAAACAGTGTTGCTAAATCTCTTAATAGAGTAGACCTTAACCAGTCTCCACATAATGCTCCTAATAGGGTAGATCATCAGAAATGATCAAATTGTAAGCCTTAACCGACCCCTTCCAATCTGCAGATAGTGAAGTTTTTGTGGGTGCCATCCCCACCGCATTTTTTACCTTCTAACAGGGGTTTTCTGCGTTACCATATCTTGTGTTATGTGTCATTACATTTCATGAATGCTTCTATGAATTTTTACATGTTTATTAAGTTTATGAATTGATATAACTTACATAAAGATAGGATAGAATAGATGGTTGGTAATACAATGGATTAAGGTTAAAAGAGATAAAAAAAAATTAGAGGTACTGATTCACCCCTTCCCTCTCAGTACATACTTCCCATTATTTCCAACAATTGGTATCAGAGCTAGATCTCTTATTTGGAAAAGCTTAAAGAATTAAGAGAAAAGATCACACAATGGAGAAGTACAAGCTTGATAAGAGTATTGAGAATCAGAAGTTAGAAATATAGATCTTCTATGAATAACATAAAGAAGCTAGAATAAAGATGAGACAGTTGTTGGATGAAAGAAAGATTATGGCATCTCGCTGTAATGAAATAGACTATCATGAAGAGGAGATACGTGATCTATTTGAGTCATCACAATCTGCATCTAGCAAAGCATCAGATACATCTAAAGAAATCATCACAATTCTGAATGAAATCAATCAACATCTAGCTGGACAAGTAAAATCTCTGCAAATCGGTCAAGAGACCCAGATGGTAAGAATGATTGATGTCATGAACAATGCTAGACAAGCTGAGAAAGAAAGAACACTAGTTATTGATGATAGGAGGAAGATTACTGAAAAGCTACAAGAGAAAGAGTTAGAAATACAAAGAGTTACAGAACATCATCATGAGATCACCAACCATATTATTCTTATGAGTTAGGAGGCAAACCGAATGAACATAGAACTCATTGAAAGAATAGAAGCTATCGGTGAGCTAAGAGAAGAAAATGAAAAACAGAAGCATGAAGTAAGAATTCAGCAAAAACATAATGACATGATTAAGAGAGCTGAAGAAAGTACCAAAAATATGGATGACTTTCTGGATGGACAAAGAAGAGTCAACAACAATACCGGACTAGGGTATACCGAAAATTAAGAATCACCACACCAAGCTGATCCAAAGAATGTCTACACAAATCCAAGACCAAGAAAGCAGTCATGCAATCACTGGGGAAAACCAGGCCACACATGAAATGTTTGTAGGAGCAAAATAAAAGGTATTCCTAAATCCACACCTTCATTCATAGGAATTTGTTATAAATGTAACAAGATAGGACATAAAGCATGTGAATGTAAATCTGAGGTGAAACAACCAAAGAAGGAAACCTACATGGAAAAATATTGTCCTACTTGCAAAATGCATGGACACACATCTCTTGAATGTAAGAAGAAGAAAAAATAAGCATGGAAGCCTAAAGAAAATGAAACTTCTTATCAACCGAAAAGAGTTAGTAGCTCATATGTTTGGGATTACAACACATGGGCAAACTACACAACATGAGGAAGATTTGGACACATAGCTGCAAACTGCATGAGACAATGGATGAGAAAGTCTAGGAGCTGGACTAACCCCAAAATGGCATGTCTACACTGTCATAAATTTGGTCATCTAAAAAGGGATTGTAGAGACCGAGTGACAGAGACAAGAACCTTTGCCAATGGAAACACCATTGAAGACATCAGGAAGATGAGAAACAAAATGTGGAGGAAAGATACAAACACTGATGAAGCTGGACCAAGCAATGTAATTGGTGACACCTTATCTAGTGGATTTGGTGACATCGCCACCCTCGACTAAGCAGAACAAGTAAGTATGGAACTGCATTATACCAAGTTATATTTTGCATCAATTCCATTAAACATAGTTAAAATTCCAAATCAACATGATTAAAGATGCACCATGGTATTATTAGTAACAATTATGTGAGTTCAATCTCATCGATTAATGCATACCGAAAATCATTGGCATACATACAAAGTTAAGTTTTCAATACTTACTGAGAATCGTTGGTTAATGTATAAAAGCTGAGTTACTAGTGTAAACCGAGATCCGTCGGTGACCATGTAAAAAGACATGTTGTCTTCGCCATATACCGAGATCTATCGGTAAAAAGGACAAATGAGTTGACACCTATCCTAAACATCATGTTCTCATTGAGAATGAAATGTGTGTGCTTCCCAATGAATCCATCTTCAAACATCGAGAAGTGGGTGAGCATTTATGACACAACTTAGGGCAAAATCCTATAAATAGTCGAAGGAACAACTCATTTGTTCATAGAGCGATTTGAGCGAAGAAGCAGTGTGAAACCAGAGCACGAAGTGACCAGATTGCAGAGCGACTCGAACCCTTCTCACAACACTTAGAAAGATTCCCAACAGTCACAAAAGGTTGAAGTAAGGAACAACAATCACCGAGAACTTTGTTTTCATTTACGGAAAAATCCCTAATTTCTGAAATGATGGCAACCACTTCAAGAACCTCCAAGACCAAGAATGTAAAAAATGCAAAGGTGAATCTAATCAAGAATACCACCTATGAAGAACCTCATTAAAGATCTGTCTTGAGGTTGCTTTACAACCCGACAATGCTGGTGCATTCTCCAGTATACTAGCTAGGGTTTTGCTTGTTGAAGACGTCAGAGCGTATGTTCACTGCAAGATCACATAAATATGAGACCTAGAAGTTGAGCAAGCTTAAAAAAAGCTTTGCAATGATGATGGGACAATCAAAGAACATAAGCACATTGAAGTGAAAGGGCTCACACATGCCCTATTATTCCTGAAGGAATTCAAGACTGAATGGATTCAGTTAGTACTGAGCAGAGTACATGACAAAAAGTTATGGATGGATGAGCCAAAACTGATAACCATGGATGTTATACATGATGTTACCGGTTATCCAATAACTAATAAAGTAAAGGAACTAAAGCACCCTCCTAAAGTTGACATTGAAAAGAACACAAAAGCATTATGGGATGGAAGAGGATTAAAGGTATCCACCATCAACAATGATGAAATGAAATTTGGAGCATGTGTCTTAGGATACAAGTTATTTCAGGCTAGCAGGATGAACAATATTGCATCCAGAGAAGTGGATACAACATACAAAATTATCAATAAGGGACTACAGTTA
This sequence comes from Thuja plicata, assembly GCA_018584345.1. Classification (NCBI taxonomy): domain Eukaryota; kingdom Viridiplantae; phylum Streptophyta; class Pinopsida; order Cupressales; family Cupressaceae; genus Thuja; species Thuja plicata. The sequence continues at coordinate 1,645,440 of MU223527.1, read as the reverse complement.
TATCTGTCAGAACTTCTACTAAGGTAGTTAGATGAGAGCCTGAAGACAATTAGGAGTGCAAAGTCCAACTAATGTAAGTTTGGTTCACTCATTATGTGCATATTCTTCTAATTCCAAGAATCCTTCCCATCTATCGGTAATGTCAAATGGGACACTACACAACTAGTGACCACACAGATTAGTGAGTTCATCAAATCTTTAGGAGATAATTTTGAATCAGTCATGGATGAATACTTTGCTGGATTCAAAGACAAAATGCAGAAATGAATGAGGATTCCAGAGCAATTAGTAGAAAAGTACAAGACTGAAAAATGTTTTATGGTGGACACTGATTACACCTATATCAAGCTAGTTGTACCGAGGATAGCATGGATGGAACCACTTTCCTACGAGGTTAACAAAGATCAAGCAACAAATTTTATTGAAGCATTGATTAATGAACCATTGGATAAATCACAACCTAAGTTTGGAACTTATGAGGAATCCAAGGAAAGGATAAAAACTGGCTTAGTTGTGAAAAATATTGACAGAAAGAAAGATAAAATGGTTAAGGCCTTGAATAAAAATTTGTCGGTAACTGAAGATGAAATAGAAAAAACAAAAGAAACCAAGGGCCAGTCACCCGTCGGTGAAGCTGAGAAGGTGAGTGACTCAGAATCCATAGAGTCTGATACACCACCTCCACCACCAGCAAAGAAACCAAGGACTACTATTGTATCTAGGACCAGAAGTCAGACAACAACGGATGCAAATCCTTCACCGATCAAGAAAGGTCAAGTGAGGATCTATAAAAGAAAGCCTCAAACAGGGAAAAAGGGCCCAACAAAAAGAAGAAAGTTCCTCAGAAATAGGGAAGACATTGAGGACACTGAAAAGGATGAAAAATTTTTACAAGCTATCAAGAACACACTTTCTTCTACAATTAATGAGGTATGTGCTACTATTATCAAATCAGGTACATCAAATGACACTTATATTAAGAAATGGCTAGCATTGGATCCTGAGGATCAAAATAAAGTAGAAGAGGTAATTATCACAATGATGAGTGCATTCAAATATGTTCCAATACAACTTACAAATAAAATGCCAAAAGAACTTATGAATAGATTGTCAGCAAGATGGACATTTGCATTACATTCTAAGAAACAGATAAGGGAATGAGCCCTAGTTTCTGTCATGCCACTCGAGACTAAAATGGAGGAGATTGAAGAAATGATGAAGAAACACTCCAAAAGGTTCTCACCAAAGTTAAGAGCCTACCAAGTGCTTCAAGGACATCTAATTGAGCTAGACAGGAAGAGTGAGGTTGAATGGAGAAAGATACTTGATATACCCAAAAAGGATACAAGTCCTGAGCCACAAATAGCTCTCACCAACAAACCATGGAATACAGATGATCAGGCTAAACAAAGCCCTGAACATATTCTTATAACTGATGAGGATGTTAATGAAGAAGCATTGAACACAAAAGCCAACAAGGATATTGACATTACAGATGAAACATGACCCGATAATACCATCATTAATATTATCGGAGAAGATCCTGCAGATGAAGTATAGAAAGATGAAGATGTCACAGTTTTCCAAAACCAAACTGATGAAAAGTTAGTCACCGGTGGAGAAACAAATGTTAAAAATGTAGATCACACACAAAAAGATGGAAATCACACCAAACAAGATGCACTAATGAAAGATACAGATGAAGTGCAAAAAGACACACGTGAAGGAGAGAAGAAAAATGAAGATACTCCTAAGAATACCAAAGATGCTTCTAATAAATTGAAGGTTGATGAGGAGACATCCACACACAACTGAAAGGCAAACCCCAAGAAGCAAGAAAAAGGTACAACACCACCGAAGCCTTCATCCAGCACATCAGACCAAGCAGAAAAATTGCTTTGGTACTGCATACACATGCATCTCACAAGAAGAAGAAGAAAACTAAGAAGAACAAATTAGACGTTACACTTGATGAAATCATTGAGATACCCAAGTGTGATCCAACTACTTTGGATTATGAATCTCTCCAAGAAAATGGAGAAATTTGTCAAAGAAAAGCTTAGAAAATAGCACGGGGACTCTCTAGTACTGGAAAATACAAGAGATATCTTACACCAGATAGTTCCTAACATTGATGTTGATCACTATGCCCCCATTCTGGATCAACTTGTCGTTCTAACCGAAGCCATCACAACTCAAAATGTGGATGCAAAAAAATCCATTGAAGAATCAGCAGAACAAAAGTACCAATACAAATTGACCGAGAAGATCAGCCAAGAAGTGGAAGAAAATAAGGTAAAGCTTTCTGAATTAGCAAACCAAGTAGACCCTATCATTTCAAAAGCAGTAGCCTTAATTCAAAAGTTGTGCACCTTAGAGAAATTCACCAAGGAAATTAGTGATAAGATAGCAAAGATAGATTTTGAACTTAATGCAAGTGCACAAGGTCTAACCACAAATGACAATGCAATAAAACTGCATTATGAAAAGATTGTAGAAATCAAAAGGTTGAGACAAGAAATTTGGGAAGAAGAATCACAGTTTAGAGATGAGGTTATCAAGCTACAGGCTCAACTATTGCCAAACCTTACACTTTTGCAACAACACATGACTTCGGCAAGACAAATAATTGTCACCCCTGAGATGTCTATAACAGAAAACATCTATGATATGCATGCCAGGATTACACTAGAACACATGGCTCTTGAGAAACTCAAGGAGAAATGGGAGAAAATGATGGAAGATTTGAAGAATTCCCATTCCCATATTTTTGATAAGTTGTAAGTATACACCTTTGCCCTTATTATCAAAAAAGGGGGAAAATGATATGTATAATACATTTGAACCATCAGTAACACTACACCGAAAGACAGGCTTACAATTTAAACCGAAAGTGCAAACCAAAAATGTTGATAGAGGAACCCGAAAGAGCAAGGGAACCCAAAAGATAGTTCACAGAAGGAACATCGATAGAATTTCTAAGCAACCCGAGCATCAGACACCAAAAGTCAGTTATATCCCAAGAAATGTGGATCTGACTTCCACGTTAGATAAAACACTTATGTTCTATATTTAGAGTTTTGATTTGGTTTAAAACCATTTCTTGAGGGACAAGCAAGATAATTGTAATTTTTTTAATCAATCTAACTGATTAAAAACATGTAGACTAGGAGATCAAGGTCAAGTTGTAAACCTTCGATCATAGAGTTATCTTTGTAATATGTGAAACTGAATTAGGTCAATATATTGTATAAATAGATGTGTAATCATTCATTTCACATGTATGAGAAGATGAAAGTAGCCAAGGAGCACATATATGGATCAGACTAAGAGTTTCAAGAAGCAAGAACAACAAAAGATGAATTAGGTTATCAAGAACCAGTTTCAAGGCTACCGAGCAACATAGGTATTAATCAATCACATTAGTTGATACTTTGCACATGTGATTTTAATGGATCTGTAATCAACAATTGAAGATTGTATACACTCAGGTCAATGAGTATGTTTGTCTACATTCTAACAAGTGTAACAAATAGAAGAAATCCTTTCAAGAAAGGTGGATTTAACAATCCTTTGTAAATCTATTAACCAAGTGCACACTAAACAATGTTGCTAAAGTTCTTAATATAGTAGACCTTAACCAGTCTCCACATAATAATCCTAACAGGGTAGATCATCATAAGTGATCAAATTGTAAGCCTTAACCAGCCCCTTCCAATCTGCAGATAGTGAAGTTTTTTTGGGTGCCATCCCCACCGCATTTTTTTACCTTTTAATAGGGGTTTTCTGCGTTACCATATCTCGTGTTATGTGTCATTACATTTCATGAATGCTTCTATCAATGTTTACATGTTTATTAAGTTTATGAATTGATATAACTTACACAAAGATAGGATAGAACAGATGGTTGGTAATACAATGGATTATAAAAGGGGTAAAAAGTTTGAGAGGTACTAATTCACCCCTCCCCTCTCAATACATACTTCCCATTATTTCCAATAGGAGAAAACATAATACAATACAACACTAGACTTAAGGAGATTGTTAATTCTATCAGAGGAGCTGGTGGATCCATAAAAAAGGAAGATGTTACAAGAAAAATGCTAAGAACCTTGCTACCGAGTTATGATATTTGAGTATCTGCTATACAATAGTTGAGATCCATTCCTCAGATGAATGTTTCACTTGATGCTACTATTGGTAAGCTAGTTGCATTTGAGATTAATGAATTTGATAATAGTTTACCTGCTACATCTAAGATTGAGCCTTCATTTAAGTCATCGTTGAAGATTGGAAGTTCCAAGGACTCTAGACCTAGTGATGGATATTTGAGCAGTGCTAGTGAGAGATTTTATAGCTGTAAGAGTGGTTTGGAAGAGTTATATGTTGTAGATGAAGAGAACGAGAGAGATAGTTTGAAGCTTTGTTGGCTAGAAGGCTACAAAGAGGCAAAGGAAAATAACGAGGTAAGTTACCCTTGAAATGGTTTAACTGTAACAAGATTGGTCATTTTGCATCTAACTGTCCTGAGAAAGATAATGAGGAGAAGAAATATAACAAAGGTAAGGACAAACGAGAAAACATATTCAGGAGATTTAGAGACTACAAAAACAAAGGCAAGAAATCTTGTCATATTGCTAATGAATATCTAAGTGATGATGATTCAGATGACAATGAGGAAAAATAAGTTTTGTATGTTGCTATTAAAGACAATTTTGATGAAGAAGAACCAAAATCCCTAATATCGCAAGTAAGTAAGAATGAAACATGGATTATAGACAGCGGTTGTTCACATCACATGACTGGTGACAAACTTAAGTTTATTTCCTTGGAAAATCATGATGGAGGATTTGTTAGATTTGGTAATGATGCTCCATACCCTGTGAAAGGAAAAGGTTCTATAATTCTACTGAATAACACAAGATGTGATGATGTTTATTGGGTTGAAGGATTAAAGTATAATCTGTTGAGTGTTTCACAGTTAAATAACATAGCTCACCGACTAGAATTTCAACATGGAAAGGTGAAAGATTTTTATAAGAAGGCAAGTCTGATTGCTACTAGAGAACAATCTAAAGGTAATTTATTTAATCTTGATACTTCTATGAAGAGTTGCATGTTTGCTAAAGTTGAGGATGTTTGGCTATGATACAAAAGGCTTTGTCATGTTAATTTTGACAACTTGATCAAAGTGAGTAAAAGGAATAGAGGAAGAGGATTACCGAGATTAGAGAAACTCGAGAATGCTATGTTCAGAGAATGTCAAATGGGTAAGATGACTAAATCTAGTTTTTCAAAGAAAACTTATATTACACAAGGAATTTAGGATTTAGTGCATATTGATTTATGTGGACCCGTGAGAACTCAAAGTTACTATGGAGACATATATTTTATTCTATTTGTTAGGAATAAGGTGTCTCAACCTTGGATAATTCCTATTCTTATTATTTGTTTTGTAAAATGTATTTCTTGCAAATAATGTTGATGTGTCAGCATCTTGAATTGTGTGTAAGGAGATCATGGC
>MU223527.1:1596083-1639866 GCA_018584345.1 Thuja plicata | reverse complement strand
TAAGGAGATCATGGCTAAAATGGTTATGACGGATTCCTATGACACGTAAGAGCTATGTCAGGAAGATTCAATGACAGGTGAAGACATGTGGCAACTGATAAATTTGAGTACTGTACACTCTTCCCCATCGTGGGGTTCAAAGAATGGTAAAACCCTAATACGGTTATCTTTTGGAGTAGCCCTAAAAAGTGAAGTGCATGATATAAGCGTTTGTTAGGGTTGTGAAGAGATGTGATGCGAGTGTATTGTTGGAACATTTTATGCTGCCGTGATTTGTCTTCAAGGGTTTTTTGAAATCTTATGAAAGAACTTGCATTGCAAGTGTATCGTAAGCTGTAATAGTTTTGATCAATACATTGTGCAGGTTTTGGAGTGCTGGGGTTTTTTACCGAAAGGTTTTCCCCAGGGTATATCATTGTGTCATTCTCTATTTTCTGTATGCATGGTATGTGGTTGAAATATCTTTGTTAAAGTAGTTAACGAATCTGAAATTGTAAGGATTTAAAAGAATTTGCACAATACTTTCCTATAGAGATTAGCGTAGGAAGTTGTTTCCGCACCTGAGTTTCCTTACACTATTTGTGGATGATTATTCTAGAATGATGTTTGTAATGTTTTTAAAAGAAAAATCTGATGTATTTCAAATATTTAAGTGGTATAAGGCCTGAGTTGAGAAAGAAACAGGAAGACAACTTAAATGTCTAAGATCTTATAGAGGAGGTGACTTACATATGATGAGTTTACACTGTTTTGTAATGAAAATGAAATTAAGAGACATATGTCAGCGCCGAGGAAACCACAATAGAATAATATTTCTAAGAGAAGAAACATATCTATTATTGATTGTGCTAAGACACTAATAATTGAGAAAGGTATTTCACAAAATTTTTGGAGAGAAGCAGTCAGTACTGATGTTTACACATTGAACCGAGTACAAATGAAGAAAGGTACCAACAAAACACCTTATGAAATCTGGTATGAACACAAACCTAATGTGAGTTATTTCAAAGTTTTTGGAAGCAGATGTTATATCTTGAAAGATTTTAAAGAAGGAAATTTTCATTCTAAAGGGGATGAAGGAATATTCTTAGGATATTCTACAAGGATTAAAGCCTACAAGTGTTTGAATAAAGTTACTAACAAAATGGTGGAAAGTGCAAATGTGAGAATTGATGAGTTTGCAGAAAAGAAAGACGAAGAAAGTAAAAAGGAACCTAAAGATTATGATAAGTTTGTATATGTACAACCTGATGTTCTTGAAACCTTACTGAGAGCACCTATCGAGGAGGAAGCTAAATAGACTTCTCTACAAACGAATGATGAGGATGAAGCACCAAGACCTACCGAGCCTGTTTTAGCGAAATATGTGAGGAGACACCACTCCTCAAGCAAGATTATTGGAAATAAATATGTTGGAGTGATGACAAGAAGCAAGGTAAGAGGCAATACATGTTTGATATCTTCATTTGAGCCAAAGAAAGTTAAAGATGCTCTAGATAATGAAGAATGGATGAAAGCAATGAAAGAAGAGTTTGATCAAATAGAAAATTATAGTACATGGACTTTAGTACCCAGGCCAAAGGATAAAAATGTTATTGGTACTAAATGAATTTTAAAAAACAAGCCGAATGAGAATGGTGAAGTTATCAGAAATAAAGCTAGATTGGTTTGCAAAGGTTATGCACAAGAAGAAGGGCTAGGTTATGGAGAGAATTTTGCTCCTTTTGCTAGATTGGAAGGAGTTAGAATAATTCTAGCTTATGCGGCTTACAAAGGATTCAAAGTTTATCAAATGGATGTCAAGTCTGCATTTATGAATGGGATACTGGAAGAAGAAGTTTACATTGAGCATCATGAAGGATTCATTGAGAGCACAAATAAGAACAAGGTATGTAAGTTACATAAAGCTCTTCATGGTTTGAAGCAAGCACCCCGAGCATGGTATGAGAGGTTGCACTCTTATCTAATCAAAATAGGATTTCAAAGAACAAGTGATAACAATAATGTTTACTTGAAGTGTGACAGTGATAACAAGGTTTTGATTGTTGAAATTTTTGTTGATGATATTATTTTTGGAGGAAATAACACCTTATGTAAGGCATCTACTGATGAAATGAGAAAAGAGTTTGAAATTTCAATGATTGGAGATATTAAGTTCTTTTTAGGACTATAGATACAACAAGTTGCAGAAGGTATCTATATTACACAAGCTAAGTATATCAAAGAGATTCTCAAAACTTTTGGTATGGAAGATTCCAAGCCTGTTGGAACACCGATGGTCACAAGATGTAAATTATCTAAAGAAGATGAGATGCAAGAGGTGGATAATACTCTTTACCAATCCATTATTGGTAAATTGCAGTATGTTGTTCACAATAGACTTGATATAGCACATGATGTTGGGATTGTTGGAAAGTGATAGTTTTTGTATGGTATGAGACACTTTATGGGTTTTCATTTATGGCAAAACATCTAGTATATTGATTTATTGGAATGAAGTTCAGTTTTGGAGACACGGTCTTCAAAATGACTAAGTATAGAAGCAGAAATACAGAGCATAACAATATTGTTTTGGATAGCGAAGATCGAGTACGACGTTTTATGACTCACGAGATTAGAGGAAGATACTATGGAGTATATATGACCTCCACCTAAGATCAATTTCATTTTGGAGATGATTACAGTGAGTTAGAGAGATTTGAAGACATGCATAGATAACAAAACAACGTAACAGAGTAGTTGAACAAGTAGCAATGAATCAAGGAGTATGTCGTGGACTCCTGGCAAGCTAAGTTGGATTATGATTTTGGATAACCTATATTTTGGTTATATAAGAGTGCTAACTTTGTAATTAATCTTTACATTATTAATTCTATTTTGTATTGTGATTCGACTATGCAATAATAATTAAGAGAGAGGACTTGATGATGATGAATATATATATATATATATATATATATATATATATATATATATGAAGACTTTTTGTAAAGCGAAGATATGTGATGATGAGATAAAGAAGGATATGTATGTATGGGAATGGCAGATGCGAGAGAAAAGGTTGACATAGATCATTGAAGAGCTATGACTGGAACTATCTAAGCATTGAAGATGCTTGTTTTGTTCATTACCGAGAACACTTTGTAACAAAATTTTTGTTGTAAGAGTTGTAAGCTCAGTTGGCCCCTAACAGGGTGTTGTATACCTTTAACAGGGTTGTTATTACTTTAACAAGGAAATGTACTATGTAATATTCAGCTCCTAACAAGGATAGGTCTCCTAACAGGGACACTATACTTTAGTACATGCTTGTGGGTACCATCCCCACCGGGGTTTTCCCTTGGCCAGGGTTTCCTCAACAATAAATAATGGTGTTATGAGTTCTGTGTTATTTTCTTATGTTCTTTTCATTTCTGTAAGCTTGTGGTTTATTTGGAATTGGTTTAAGTTTAATTTAAAGTGTTGTAATACTTATTCACCCCCCTCTCAGTATTACTCAATCCTAACACGGATTATTGCAAGATTTTCTTCTAATCCTAAGGAAACACATATGTCTACAGTCAAGATAATTTTTAGATATCTGAAAGGAACTGAAGATTTTGGTTTATTGTACAAGAAAGGAGGTACTTTTGATCTTCAAGTCTACACTAATGCAGATTGGGCTAGAAACATTGATGACAGGAAAATTACTAGCGGAGGAGCATTATTCTAGGTGAAAGATTGGTCACATGGCTAAGTAAGAAGCAAAGTTTTATTTCACAGTTTACTGTCAAGGCAGAATATATTGTTGTTGCCATGAATTGTGTGAATATTGTTTGGATCAAACAACTAATTGAAGGTATGCAAGATATTATATCAGATCCTATAACTATTTTATCTGATAACACAAGTGCTATTAATATATCAAAGAACCCGGTTATGTATTCAAAGACCAAGCACATTTCTATCAAGTATCACTATTTGAGAGAAAAAAGTTCAAGAGAAGAATGTGGTATTGGAATATGTAAATTCAAAGGAACAACTGGATGATATCTTTACAAAGGCACTACCAAAGGATGCTTTTGAGTATCTCAGAGGTAAATCAGTGGTTCTTCCCCTATCCAATATTCACTAAGAAACATGAGGCATGCTACATCAATTCTATACTTTTTTAGAATACCTATTCTTGAATTGATGTTAGTGTGACACACTTTAGGTGATTCCTGAAGTTGTGAAGATTTCTGTATGTAATGAGTATTTGTACATGTAAGGTATAATCCACTGCTGAAACGAGTTTTTCAGGAGTATGAATTTTTGGTATTGTTGTCAAAGAGGGAGAGAACGAATGGATGAACATAAGGGAGATATTGATGGATTGGGAAAGAATGAATTGCTACTATTTACTCACGAAGAATAATCAAAATGTATGCTACAATATCAGAATATTTATCCAAGAGGGAGAACAATGAACAATTTAATGATCATAAACAAAAATATCAACTCAGAGGGAGTAATGATAGAGATTGACAATATTGAGAGTTGCCATCATCAATTGCTACAGTACTTCTACAGTGTTTCCATCAATACCAAAGAGGGAGATTGTTGATCAACTGACGGAGATGATGAAGACTGAGTGATAATAAGTATACACGTTTGTAGAAATGGTTAGATCAGTTATTATTTTGTCGTTGATGTCAAGCAATTGATTTACTGATTTTTATTGAGTTACCATATCATAAGAAGGAGAAGTTAAATGGGTGACAAATACAAATTAGACAATGATGAAGTAATGATGATATAGTTGTTTTCTATGATATATTTGATGTTATCAAATTGGTACACTTGATTGATTAAATCAGAAATTGCAAAGAGTCAAGTCATGACTGAAAAGTGTCACTCTACCGAGCTAGACAGAGTCAGTTGGTATAGAGTTGTGTTAGTCGGTTTCAGTTACTGAGCACTGAGCAGTGAATGAAGTTAGTTACCGAGTTGCAAAGCAAGTTACCGAGTACTGGATATTGATTGAAAATGATGATAAGATCAAATTTAATAGGAAGCTATGATGACCTGGATGGAGATAAGAATTAAAGGAAGTTTGTTAAGAGATCTACAAGAGAGAAAATTCAATAAGAAGATCTAAGGAAAAAATCAAGTTGTTAAACCTGACTGTGAGAGTTTCGAGAAAAGTTCAAGTTATGAGGTAAAAGTTTAACGGTTTACCGAGTTAAGATTTATGAAGAAGATGATCGAATGACTGAGCGTAAATGATGGGAAACCTAAGCAAGGAGATTTAGAGGAAAAAGTTTGTCTATATAAAGGATGAGAAATAAACAGAGATGATGATGCTGGTGAGATAAATTAAGAAGTAGAAGAAGTTGAAGAATAAAGTTACCGAGCAGAATAGAGAAGCATAAAGAGAAAAATCTACAGTTTGAAATAGAGACAAATGGAGTATGTGATGCCAATATTCATGTGATCATAAATGATTTGACACAAGCAAAAGGTAGTTGCTATATTATAGATCAAAGTTTTACTGTTGCTTATTAGCATTTGTAACAGATAAATTTTTTTAACCGAGTGGATTTAAAAATCCTATTTGTAAATCCTAGATGTAGTTGATATTCCAAAAGAGTGTTTAAAGTCCTCTAGCAAGGCCACTCCTAACAGGGTGAAGATCTTAACTGATCTGAGGTAAATCCCTTAACAGGGTCACATCTACCAAATGTGCTTGTAATCTTTAACATGATTAGTTCTTAACCGAGCGTACTTCAAATGGGACTTTTTATTTATTTATTGTGGGTCACAATTCCCATAGAGGTTTTTCCCATATTGGGTTTCCTCGTTAAATCTGGTGTCAACCAAGTTAAATCCAGTGTTAAATGAGTTTGAATGATTGATTTGCATATTATGAGATGTATGGTTGTTTAAGTTATTAAGTTATTTTGTGAATCAGTTATTACTATATTTAGTTCTACCGAGTGAATCAGTGAGTTAAGTTTATAGTGTTTAAGTTTTATTTTGTATGATTCACCCCCCTCTCTTAGTGGGACTAACAATTGTCACTTCCACTAGAAGTTGCCCTTGAATTAGTCATTTTGACACAAAATGGGAATGGAACATTGGTTATTATTCCCCCCATAATGTGATATCTCCACTTATTTACACAATCAAGAACACTGAAAAGAAAATCATATCAAGGTGCATACTAAAAATAAAATGCCACCAAAGTTGATAAACAACCCCATCATTGGTGACTAACAAGAGGATTCTGAGTGTCCTCTAGCCTCCCGTGTCTCCTGCCTCCATTAGATTTTCTACTTACTTAGAAAATTTGACCTTGATGTTCAATTTTAGAATGCCATCCCATAAAGTGGATGTCGCGTACAAGAAAAAGTGCATCTAGTTACAACTGAAATGATGTTTTATTTTTATACTTGTAATATGACCGTTAATAACTTGTAAATATGGTCCTTATTTCAAAGAAAATAATACAACTTGTCTTTGAATTTTAAACGACTTACTTATATAAGACCAAATTTCTAAGTTAAATGACTAACTCAATATATACGATAGAAAAACACCAAACCACATACTTATGATCGCTTGTGATTCCCCACGACCTAAATACTCTACTAATTTTAGCTACCATTTTTTCTATAAAAAATTTAGGAAAAAACCCTCAGGTAAGTAAGGTAAGTTTTCTCTACTTTAGCTCACTTCTTCAATTATGATAAAGTGGAGGCAAAATGTAGTGTTGTACAATTACACCTAATGTAATTTACCATTATGTGATGCTCCAACCTTACATGAATTTTTTTCCACGTAAGCCTCCATGTCCTTCCATCTTCATTATCCCTTTTTGCTTAGATTCTTGACCACACGACCTGGTTGGCACAAGACCCGTGTACACCACAAAGATGTTTGCATGATACACACTTTTCCTGTAAATATGCAGATGTGCAGTGAGTTGTTGAGATGTTACAACTACCACCCCTACTGTATAACACCTCCTATCACCTTCCACCAACATTGAGAATATATCTACTAGCTTAAACTTCATTATTTCACTTCATTTGGTCTTCTTGGATGTTATATAAACTTCTTCTTCATGCTCTTTATGATCTTCATCCATATACTATTGAGCTTCTTGAACATTTCACAACCTATTCTTGCACATTAAAGAACTTCCACACAACATCTTAGCACTCACAACACCACATTTTTGTCGCATTTGTCAATTACCTTCACTCCATTGAGTTTCGGCTTTATGGCTTTGAAGGGGAGCTAATTACACCATCTCCTTTTATATTTTGATAGTATATCATAGTTTCTTGATTTTAGTCCTACAATATTGTTATCTTTATCACTTATCTATTGTCTTTTCAAAATTATCTATCATCGATAATCTCATCTATCTATTTGGCTGTTGTGGAGGTAAAAACACCAAAGTAGGGACTTGACTGAGGCATGTCTCTAAAAATTCCCAACATTTTCCTTGTTTATGTGTGTATAGGTTTTGTAGAAGGAAAAAGGAGAGGAGCTCTTGGGATTCTTTTACCTCCTTTGGTCACAAGTTCTCCTTATATTTTATAAATTTATATTATCTATGTTTCTATAGTATAATCATTCTTTTTGTTTTCTATTATTAGCTTAGTCTATTTTCTGATAGTTTATTTAGTGTCTTATTTTGTTGCCTCATTCTCTGTACACTGCCTGTATAAGATGAAAGCAAACTACACAGACACCCTGCATCTGCACTATCATCCTTGACTCACGCGAGTGTCTGAGGAAGTGAGCTTGTAGAGACTGACAGATAATCCTGATAATTATCTCTTCTATTTCTGATAGTTAGAGCATTTTTATCTGTTGATCTTGCCTAGTTAATTTACTCCATGCATTTCACATATTACATCACTTGAACTATAAAACACACATCTTGCATCACCCTAGTTGCCTTGATCACCCTAGCTCATTAGAGCACTAGTAGAAGTGAGGTGGCACACAGGTTTATTTGTTCCTTAGGGTTTCATCAATCTTGAGGGTAGTGAATTCCCTTCTCCACACATACATAAGTTAGAATCACATCTCTTAAATTTCATATGAAAAATTATTGAATATATATATGCTAGTTTTATGAAGTCCTAACTTAGTCCATGAAAAATATTGTAATAAACATTTTGTCCATGAAATTACATTAATTAAAAATGAGACAGGACATAACCAAACTTTAACTATATATTCAACTATCATGATTCCTTCTCAAAATTGATGACTAACCACAACCTTGTTAGAGTGAGCCAAACTTTATCTAGATTGTTGTTCAAGTTTTAGTCCTACAATCATTTCTCACTCAAACCATTAATCACTACAAGGGAGTCCCATTCCACTAGCAAACTTTTGAATCCACACGAGATTGCTATTTAATTTCTTTCAAAATAACCAAAATTTTACTTCAGTGTTTGATACGATATTAACAAAAAAGAAACCCCTCTTATGAATGGTTGGTTGAAGAATGAAACACCACATTCACATTAGAACATTGATACATTGTCAATGCGTTTCATAAAAGGAGACACCAACTGGTTGCCAAAAAAAATTAACTGAACAACTACAAACAAATCAAGACTAACAAAATGTCGTGGTCATCAACATAGCTTCTAGACAAGTGAGACACACTACTAGCTCCAATATACATTAGACAACCTCAAATCCTCTTGCTACTCCATCAAATTTTATTTTGTAGAATAATTAATAACATATAGTGTATTTAAGTTTTTACATTGTCTTTATTATTATATTGCATGCAATTTTTTGTTATCCAAGCTCTTCCTATATGACTGTGAGGAGTGACCTCTTGTCCTACTTTTTTTCGTGAATAGTGTACATTACTTTATATTAATTAAAATCAGACACATTATTCATCATTTTTTAAAAATATAGATTAATTTTAAAAGATAATTAATAAATATTGTGTACCACCTATTATTTATTTAAAAATTTCATAGGCTTGGTGAAAGAATATTTGTGAATAAACTCACCAACAATATAAATACTGGAATGAACATTTTGTCCATGAAATTAAATTAAATAAATATTAGACTTGACATAGCTAAACTTCAACTATATATTAAACTAGCACGACACTTTCCCAAAATCTATGACTAACCACAACCTTGTCAGAGTGAGCCAAACTTTATCTAAATTTTTGTTCAATTTTTAATCTTCAACCTTTTTTTTTTAATTTTTATTATCGATAATCACTTTTGACTGGAGCTGTGAACTATTAAGGTCACAGTAGGGGGACCCCATCCCCAAGGTGATACTTGTGGCTTCCGAGGCATTAACGCTTCCTAGATTTATTGTATCCTATATATCTTGCTTCTAATCTCCCCTTATCTCTCTGAATTCTCCTTATATCTCCCCTCCTTATCTCTCTAAATCTCCTTATGCCTCCCCTTTCCTCCTCATATCTCCTTGTGTCAGTCCTCCCTTATCTCTCTAGCTGCCACAATTCAGCTTATCTCTCCGATCAATTCTCTCTTAGGTTATCACTCCAGTCCACAACTCCCTTAAGACTCTCGCCAATTATCCCTGTCACTGTGGCCATCAGCTATCAGAATTTATTCCTACCGTCTATGCCTCCCATGCGAGCATTATCCTCTGTGGTGGTTGAGCGCCATCCTTTATGTCCCAATGGATACAACCTAGTCTCTTAGGCACACGAGCCACCACGAACAATCTTGAAACATGCACTCAACTTTGTATATTGTCCTGCATATCTGTTGTGTACACGCCTGAACTAAGAGTAGGTGGGATTCAAACATCTGACTTCCCTCTCAACATGTATTGCGACTTGTTGCGCTGTGCCCAGGTGAACCCCATTCCTACAATTATTTCTCACTGAAACCATTTATCACAAAAAGGAAGTCCTATTGCACTACCAAACTTTTGAAACTAGATGCTACTTTAAGCTCTTTCAAAATAGCCCAAGTTTTACTTCGTTATTTGATATGATATTTAAAAAGAAAGAACCCTTCTTATGAATTGTTTGGTTGAAGACTAAAGCACCACATTCACATTAGACCACTTCAAATTTTATAAAAAAAATATAACAAACATTATATTTAAATAATCTTTATCATTATATTGTGTGTAGATTTAAATATTTTAATTATATATTAATTTTAAAATAGCCCAAATTTTACTTAGTTGTTTGATATAATATTTAAAAAGAAAGAAATCCATCTTATAAACTGTTTGGTTGAAGACACACTAGACCAATTCAACTTTTGTAAAATAATCATAACATACAACATATTTAAATATTTAAACTATCTATATTAATATAATACATATAAATTTAAATATTTTAATTATATATTAATTTTAAAAGACAATTAATAAATATTGTATACCACCAACTAAATATATATTTTTTTTTTATATGTTTGGTGAAAGAATTTTGTGAATACACTCATCCTCAATACAAATACCATATATTTAAAAGATGATATATAAAAATACAACTATTATCTTTAATGGCTAATATTAAATATCATATATTTAAAAGATGATATATAAAAATACAATTATTATCTTTAATGGCTAATTATTAAATTGTGTATAATAATTGTGAAATTTATATTAAATACTTTTCATGAAAACACCCAAACAACACTAGAAAATATGATTTATAAATTGTTAAAGGTCCCATTCACAATTATAATCATCAATTGACACAAAATTTAATATGAACAACATAGGAAGATACATGGAATGTATGAGGGAAATAGAAGCGGAAGTATACCATGATTTGACTGGGGTTTGAACCCATGATGTGGGGGGTTAACAACCTAGTATTATCTATATAAAAAACTCCAAGATTGTAGAATAATGGGAGATCGTCCAATCGCTGTCCAAGATTGTAGAATAGTAGGAAGTATTAATAGTATTAATTAAGTCGGAAATGAGACCAACAAAAAACCAAACACAAATGTTATCCACTTAAACGTTAGTCAAGGGATGTGAGGGCGGCTGGATTAGGTTAAGATTTTTGTCCGTTGGCGGCCTTCACCTTTTCTCCCGATTTGACTCAAAACTTAACTCTATTTGACCGCTGCCTGAAATCCGCTACATTTTGAAATGCGCCCAGCGGACGCGACGTGGGATTCCAATACGCTTTGGAGCGCAACCGGGAACCGAGCCAACAGGTGGACTGGGGAGGTAAAATAAATGTACGGGACGTGCTTTCCACCGGATTTGCCGGTCCACGTTTCTAATTCGCATTTAATTTCGCTGCATTTCATTTGGTTTCGTGGCGCTGGAAGGTTTCAGTACGCGTCCTTTTGTGGGATTTCATGTCATTTGGTTTCATTTCATTTGAGGGAAATTTAATTTAAAATAAATGCTCGTGTTTATCCCCACCCTGTTTCTCGAATGTCGAGGCGGTAAAAATTAAATATTTTAGGAGTAAAAAATTTAATATTTTAGGAGATTTAACGTCTTTTTTATGGAAGAAGTTCATTTCGTTTGCATTTGGCGTTATTTGCGTTAATTTGGAGTTAGTTTCATTTAATTTCGGCCGCGTAGGAACGTTGTGAAGCATTTGATCGGCGTGTATTCCCAGGCATTCATTCAAGGTGGTTGGGTGGGGGGCGTCTGAAAAGAAGGAACGAGGCTTCGGATTCCATAGCGCTGATCGCCCGGATTCAAACGCAATGGAATTTTCTGTATACCCTTTTTTGTCCCGTGCATTATGGTGATCTCTGCTCACAGAACAGTGGTTTTTATTTAAGCTTCTGGTGTTTTTATACTGATCAAGGGTTCGATTCACGGCTAGTGTTTTCAGGTGAGTTGTTGGATTGATTTTAGCCGTGTTTTAATGTGGATTGTGTGTTTGTTTTTTGAAATTCTTTGTAATGTATTGTTTTCTGGGTGTTCGTACGAGACTGGCAGATTTGGGATACAAGGGTTTAGAGAACATTTTTGAACTGGGGTTTCTGTTTCTTCTTTCGTTTAAATCTTATGGATGATGCTCGCAAGGTTGAAACCTGTTTGAGGTACCACAGCTTCCAAAATTTGATTCTTTCCTCCTTGGGGTGGCTTTCCTTTGCTAGTTAGAGTACTTTCAGTTTTGGTAGACGGTTTGTAACTGGTACAAGCATTCTGTAGTTCAATGACTGTCTGTGTGACCCTTGATTTCAATGGTTTGCTATTCTCCACTTCGATACATATGATTCAGTGAAGAATATATCGCAATTGTGCTACGGCACTGGTGTGGTTATCTTTATGTGGTTCTTAGAAGGTTTTGTGAGATTCAGCTCTTATTATTAGCTCTAGTTTTGGTTTGTAGAAATATGTAGTTTTCTGTGTACGCGTTGACGGTATTTATTTAGAGTCTTATAGGATATTGAGGCGGTCGAATTGAGGCAAACATACAGCGAAATGGGTTGTTTTCTGCCTTAAGGAATTTTTATTACTGATTGCACATTTTTTAACGCATTTCTGTGTAGTTTTTTGATTTAAAAGCTATTGACCTGACTAATTATCGTGGTTTTGCTTGTAGGGAAGTTTAGTAGTTTTTTTTGGAGTAATGTTAACAGGACAATTTTACACGTTATAAGAGAAGTTGCAGGGCCTCATAGGGTTTGGTTTTTTCACAGGCCATAGATCTGGTCAGCCTCAGGTTAAACTTTTACTGTCGCAGTGATTATGGATCGTGCACTCTGTCAATTAGTGCCCTTTTGCGGATCTGTTAATGGCATTTTCTCTGGCCGATTCCCTCATTTGAAAGAAAAAGTACAGTGCTGTAGGCAATTTGGGTTATCTATTATTTTTGTTTATTTAAGTTTGGTTTAGAATATAAACATCTTAATTCGTTCGAGCGCAACCCTTTGGACCCTTCGGTATTGGAAGCTGAAAATTGTACGTGAAGCACAAATTGCCATATATATGGATAATCGATCTCGTTCAGTTTAGAGTCAAGTTTTCAGGTGTAACGTCTTCCTTCCCTTCGCAGCGATGGGCCGTTACATTCATAACAACTTGATTCTTGGTGACCTGTTTATCAGCCTTTCAATTTCACCAATAAACCGAAGGTGCCATGAATATGCTTGGTGTGTCTGCTTTATGTAAGGAAAGTGATTTCACATTTTACCTTATTTTTTGGGTCTGCTGGCCTTGTTTTCAGCGCAGGTTGAATGTTTAACTTTACAACTCATTTGCTTTTCAGACGGATCAGCAGGTTACAGAATGGGGTCCTTCTCTAGACATTGAGCCAGCTGACGCTGGATGTTTTCTATGATATCGTTATGGGGTTTGGTTACCAATAGTTCAAAATTTCCTTTCTTTGTTTTGCCTTGACGGTGTTTAATGATTAGTCGTGTTGAACATGTATCTCGCTTGCATTTTAGTACCTTTGGCCTTTAGATATAAGCTTACCTTGTGGTCCCATGGAGCTGTATTGCCGATGTATTTTAATCTTGGTGCTGCTGAGATAATCTGCTGGTTCATTTTGCATTAAAGGGTTACAATGAATGAAAGAATAATTATTGCAATGAATTTCTGAAGCTGCTCTTGGACAAAAAATAAAAAGTACATATAAAATTATTATGATCAGCTTTAATTGTACATTTGGAAGCCAAACATTCTCTGAAATCTAGTTCCCACACCTTCAAAACTCTGAAAATATTTGCAAGCAGCCTTCTATCCTGCTGTAGTAATTGCATGGGATCGCCTGAAGCACCAATATAGGATGTCTTGCCATGGGAACACATGGTAACACTGCCTAATAAAGCAGCCTTTGATCCTACTGTAATTGCATGGGATTGACTGAAGCACGATACATGATCCCTTGCCATGGGAACACATAGTAACACTGCCTAAGCCCCTCATGCAAAGCTAAGCACAACACATGGTAACACTGTTCTAAAGCAGCCTTTGATCCTACTATAATTGCATGGGATCGCCTGAAGCGGATCACTTGCCACGGGAACACGTAGTAACACTACCTAAGTAAGCCCCCCTTGCAAAGCTAAGCGCAGCGACAGTTTTGTAAAGTAAGGATTTTCCATGGTGGTCTGTTGGAAGCAAGGGTGAATATGTCTAATGAGCATATATGATGCTTAATTGTGAGAAATTTCTTTTGTTTGGGGTGGCAACACCGGGTCTCAAACCATTGATTATTACCAGAGCTTGCCTTGGTCTTGGTCTTACTTTTATGCCAAGTTTTGGTGTCAGAGTGGGGCGAGTTGAGGCAAGACTAGCCCCCTAAGGGTTGCTGAATGGATGCGAACCAGCCAAACAACGAGGTTAATGGAGGCCGAGAGAATCAACATCGGTACCTTTATGGGATGAAGCCCTTAGCCTACCATGCCACGCTTTTTAATGCTTAATTGTGAGATTTATGTTTAACGTAATCTTGCATGGAGAAATATGTTTATTTTATTAGGCTGAGTAAATTTATTCGTTATTTGTACATGACATCTGTTGAGGTTTTGTGAGTCTAAAGCAATCTAAATATTCATCTAATCCTGTGTAATATTGGCGTGTGAGCCACCCCATGATCTCCTCTTTACGGATATATTTTTTAGGTTTTGGGAGTTGGTCTAATTGTTCATTTAATGCTGTGTAAAATTGGGGTATGACCTACCCCATGAATCCTCTTTATGGATATGTTTTATTTTTTTAACCTTAAGAAATCATTTCTGTTTGTAATCTTTTGTTTTTAGTTCTTCCTAATAGGGGTTTTTGGTTTACATACATATTGTTCTTTTACGCTCTTCACTGTGCTGTACTGTGCTGTCTGCTAATATATTTTTGATTTTCTGAATAGGTTGAACAAGGTGTGCTTTGAGGATTTAGCACTTTTGTTGGGAAGAAATCATGTGCGGAGGTCCTGAGCATTTGAAGCCTTCTAGCCCTCACACGAAAGGAAAAGAAAGTAATACTAATATGGCCGACAGTCATTCCAACAAAGTGAAAGAAATCTCCGAATCTTGCTCAAATCTCCATGAGCTGGCTGCAAATAATGATCTTATTGGGTTTAAGAAGGCCATGGAGGAAGATGGGTCGAAAGTGGATGAAGTTAACTTTTGGTATTGCAGGCAGAATGGTTCTAATCAAATGGTTCTGGAACAGAGGACTCCTTTGATGGTTGCTTCTCTTTATGGCAGCATAGATGTTCTGAATTATATCCTGTCAATTTATGTAACCTGTGGTGCAGATGTGAACCAAGCCTGTGGCTCTGATAAGAGCACTGCTTTGCATTGTGCAGCTGGTGGAGGGTCCATTTATGCTGTTGAAACTGTAAAATTGTTAATTCAGTCAGGAGGTGATATAAACTGTGTAGATGCTTATGGGAGAAGACCCGCAGGTGTGGTGATGGTTTCCCCTAGACTAACTCAAGTCAAGGCTAACTTGGAAGAAATGCTGAACTCAGCTGGTATGTTTTCAAGTTCGCCAATGTTGGTGCCAAACAGGTTAGTTGGACAACATGGAGGAGATTCGAATGGGACAGAATCTCTATCTCAATCCAATTTGATGTCCATTTCTGCACATCCAGGAACATCGAGTCCTTCATCAGGATCACCACAGTCAGCAACATCTTCACCAAAGTTTCTGGAGGCAACTAAGATGTTTGCTGATGGTAATGAGAAAAAAGAATACCCAGTGGATCCATCACTGCCAGACATCAAGAACAGTATCTATACTACAGATGAGTTCCGAATGTTTTCCTTCAAGGTGCGACCCTGTTCGCGAGCTTATTCCCACGACTGGACTGAATGTCCTTTTGTGCATCCTGGTGAAAATGCTAGAAGGCGTGACCCAAGAAGGTACCATTACAGCTGTGTTCCTTGTCCAGATTTTAGAAAGGGGGCTTGCAGGCGCGGGGATATGTGTGAATATGCACATGGTGTTTTTGAGTGCTGGTTGCATCCTGCTCAATATCGTACAAGGCTGTGCAAGGATGGGACAAGTTGTGCACGGAGAGTATGTTTCTTTGCCCACACATCTGAGGAACTTCGCCCCCTTTTTGTTTCTACTGGGTCAGCAGTTCCATCCCCAAGGGCATCATCGTCTTTAGACATGTCCTCTGTCATGAGTCCTCTTGCACCTGGTTCTCCATCTTCAGTTTCAATATCTCCATTTTCTCTGACAAATACTCAGCAAGGTAATGTCCTCACTCCTCCAATGTCCCCATCTGCATCCTCTGTAAATGGGCTTGGTCATTCATCATTGTGTGCAGGCTGGCCACAGCCTAATGTACCAACATTAAATCTTCCTGGTAGCAATTTTCAAGCTAGTCGCCTTAGAGCAGAGCTTAATGCCAGGGACATGCCTGTAGGAGATTCTTCTCGGATTGCAGATTTTGAAGGGCAACTCCTTAGTGAGTTCTCGCCTCTCTCTACCCAAGCCAGGATGAATGCCGCTGCAGCTGTTTTGTCTGGTAGTGGAAATACTACAACCAGGAATGGAAAATACAAAAGTCATGGTATTAATGTTGCTCCTACAAATCTTGAGGATTTGTTTGCCTCTGAGATCACCTCACCTAGATTAGCAGTCCTTGAACCTTCCATTTTTTCTCAGATGAGCCCCCAAATGCAAGCACATAAAACAGCCCATGTTTATACACAACTTCAAAATCAAATGCTGCCCCCCATCAATACACAGGCATTTTCTCAAGGTACGGCACAAATGCAGCAGGCTGTGATAGAGCCTCACAGTCCTGGTCATTCCTTGATGCAATCCCCTTTCCAGTCATCCTCCTACACACTCTCATCACCTGGCCGATTGTCACCACGTTGTCTTGATGTCGAGCGTCATGGTACTAATGGGTCATCCATGACACCAGCTTTGGCTGCATCCATTAATTCAAGAGCTGTAGCTTTTATCCAAAGGGAAAAGAGAAGTCTTAGCTCTCGTGAACTTGGAGCCCATTTGCCTCCTGGTGGATTGTCTGATTGGGGTTCTCCCACAGGTAAGGTTGATTGGGGATTTCAAGGAGAAGAGTTGAACAAATTTAGAAAATCAGCTTCATTTGGCCCTCGGAGTTATGAGGAACCGGATTTGTCTTGGGTGCAAACCCTGGTAAAGGAAAATACACCTGATGGTAAAGATAGGGCTACTGAAAATGGTTCTGGAGAAATCCCTGCTAAGGGGCAATTAGAAAATGTAGACCATTCAGTCCTGGGAGCCTGGCTCGAACAGATGCAGCTTGATCAGATTGTAGCTTGAAGGAAGATTGTTCACTGGGGAATTAGTAGGGAGGGAAGTGGGGATGGGGATCAAATTGAAATTCAATATTTCATTTTTTCGTTACCTTTTTAGAAAATTCGTCATTTCAGTTTAGGAATAGTATGGTTTTCTATCTTTTCTTAGACTTCGACCTGCAGGGAAATCAGGAAAGATAGTTTGTTTTGAAAACATAGTTGTTGGGAGTCTCAGTTCCAGGTTGACAGAAGAGCTCTTTGAATCAGGCAACACTTTTTGTCAAATAGGTCAACAGAATGTTTTATAATGGTTGACAAATTTATATGGTTTATTTTGGGAGGATCTGAACGGAGCAATCTTTGTCTGTGGGTTCCTATGCAGAAGGTGTCAGGAAGAAATCCAAAATTTGGAATCTTCATGGTTTTTTATACATCAAGTGAAATCCATATCAGAGCAGAGAATTTGTAAAAGCTAATTGAAACAATATATAATGTGGGGGCTGCCTATGGCTATTTTTCTGCGGCTATGCTGTCAACTACAGTTTGCTGGTGGCAATTTTGAGGTGGCGTTTTTGCATTTTCTGAGTGTGACGTGGGCTAGTCTTGCAGCTGTTGCAGAATCTGAACCGCTTGCAGGATCTGTTATGATGCACTGATATATTCGCAGATCTATTTTTTAGGTTTTTGCCAGATTGATGGCATGTACATTTTTTGAATTCTAAGCGGATGGCAATCCATTGTTTGCCAGGTAGCAACATTTTATTTATTCCATGAAAGGGATTTTGAGATAACTTATATCAGTTACCTAAATTTGTGCATATTTTTGCTTTGAACTGAAGTTCCTTCTCATAACGATTATTGACCTTTAACGAGATAGGCGGGCATTGTATTTCTCGTAAAACTTGGATAATTTAATTTTTTGAAAGCCAAATTTAAATAATTGTTGCTTATTATTCTAAAAAATATAATTGCATGCCAACGTATGTTTCTGGCAAGTGGCATTGTTTTGTATTTTCCTCTGTAATTCCATTTACCTAAATTCGTGCATATTTTTGCTTTGAACTGGAAGTTCCTTCTTGCAACCATTATATTGACCTTTAACTGGGTAGGCAGGCTGTATTTCTCGTAATTAAAATATAATTGCACACCATCAATGTATATGGCAAGTTGTATTTTTTTGCATTTCCCTCTGTTATTCTATTTATGGTATTATACTTTCATGTCTCTTTTGAATAGAATTAAAAGGTTAGCTCCTTATCTCAATTTCTAGGAATTGGCTAAAACTACATGTCATTTAAAGAAGATTACGACGGCTTTTAATCGAGTCTATTTGGATTTTACAGGTTAATTTTAGTTAACTATAATATATAGTACCTTTAACCTCCTAAACTTAATAAAGTTCTTGAATGGCAATGCAATTGAGAAGTAATTAGAGTCTCAATATCACGAGGTTCATGAGGACCTTGAACCTCTCTGGTTGATGTTGTAAGGTTACTGAATCTTATTCTCCAATCCCGACTACTTATTTGTATGGTGATTCTCCTCATTGGCGCATCTCTATAATGAGTTAGTTTTAGTGAGTTTTAACATCTGGAATCTGTTTTATGTATCATATTTTGTGCATCTTAATGCAATCTAAAACCTAATCAGAGCTGCAATTTCTGGATCCTCTTTTACTTATTATAGAAGTTTATGAATCTTTATGCAAACCTTATTTCATTATCTCTGCTGTGGTGTCCTTTCATATACTGCTTTAGTATATTTTGCGCGCTGAAATTGCATGCAAGATTTATTTCTTATGCTCTTAAACAGCACTCAAATGTATTATAAATGACGTATCTATAGTACATGTCGTCAAGGATAATGCTTGGATTTAGATGCAACAAGTATGTATGTGTTCTGAATTCTGATAGTGGGGCCAGAAGGGTCTTTTCTAGGTTTTGAGTGCGATGTCTAGCAGATGTTTATCTACATCGTAGTGTTTATTCTCCTGGATAACACTATTTACAGTAATTTTGAATATTTATTTCGGTATTGAACACAATAAGCATCCAATAAAAATGCAGAGGTGTTTTTTTTGTTTCTAAAACCTTTTCTGAATTTTTATAAGGGTTGACAAGAGTTTATCATAAAAGTTTATTATCTTCTGTTAAAAAGTAGAGTAATATTTGTACTGTGCCAAAGATTTGCAACTTCACCGTGTCAGAACAGGGAAGTTAAGATTTTTATTGCCATTTGTTGTAATATTAATATCTATTTTCCCAGAACTGGTTTACTTCCATGCCAGACTGGTAAGCTTGGATTTGGGTCTGGTTATTGTGTCAAAACACAGGCATAGAAAATCAGCCACGAGGTGAAAAAACAAACCCCTCCTTACATGCTTCACATGAAAGACGCGGACATTTTTGAGTCTTGTTATAGATCGAAGGCCTGAATGGCATAATGGAGGATCTATGACGGTCTTTATAGATTGGGACTTTGTAATGTTTATATCATGTCCTTTTCGATCGAGATCTTATTGCATTCGTGGACCACGTGGGTCGGCATTGTTTTTTGACAGGTTGACAAACACTGATGTTGCAATTGAGAGGGGAGAGTGGTTGAAAACCCCAAAACCACTATTGTTGCATTTGAGGGGGCAAAATGGTTGAAAACCACATAACTACTGTTGCTATAGGGGGTATGAACGGTTTATTTTTTATTTTAGTTTTTGTCTGGCGAGTACCTTGAGAGTGAAAAGTTGATCATTTTGGACACCTGAAGACGGTAACAAGCATTGTCAATGCAAGTCTTCAAAATCAATTTGCACAAGTCGCCAATCACGAGTCCCCCAAAACTCTCAAAATCAATTTGCAGGAACGAGTCCTATCACGAGTTCCCAAATACCCTCAAAATTAATTTGCAAACTATCCAATCATGAGCTCCCAAGTCTGTCTTGTTATAGCTAAATTCAATATTGCTCGACTTGTTGACCTCGCATATTGTAATGTGGCCGAGATTCCCCAGCGCTCTTGAAATTAACCGCAACGACTTGAGGTCATTTGCAAGTGACATGGACCAATGGTTTCTCCTTTTCTTATCCGAATAAATTTTCCCCACCAGTGTTTTCTGTGTGCCTTAATTACTTGTAGTAAACCAAGTGTAACTTTTGGGTCTTGTTCACACTGGGTTAGCCCTTTGTATGTTCCTTACATGTTGATTGGCTCTTTGCTTGTGTACCCTCTTCTCTTGTGTACGCCAACGGTGTCGATTTGTTCCACTCGTTCTGAATTCTACCCTCGGATTTTGGCTTTCATCATATGTTTCATGGTCTTGGTGACTAGTGCTTTCTATTAGGATAGTTGTGAAAGCTGCATATTGTGTTTTTAAGAGAGGATCACAAGTTCAAATTCTACGAGGGATAAGGGGTAATATATGTACATTTCATTTGTAGCATAGTTAGGTGCTTTCTCTAAGGAGTACGAGGTAGTCACATATTACTCTAACCGTATGTAGACCCAAAAATAGATGGCTGATATTGTGGATTATAAAAGTTCATTTTCTTCTCTCTTTACACATGTTACTTTGGCGAAAGCTTGATTTTTATGAGTTGAGTGGTCCAAATAGTTGATAATTGTATGTACTTGACATTTGAATGTTTTATTCTAATTCGTAATACAATGGGGGAGTTTGTCTTATTAGTGTAATAAGGTTGTTTTGGATTTCCTTGGTTGAGTGGTCAACTTGATAATTGCATGTAATTGACATTTTGACATTTGAGTGGTCAATTTGATAATTGCATGTAATTGACATTTGGAGATTTAATTCTAATTCGTAACATAATGGGGGAATTTCTCTCATAATTGTTATAGGGTTGTTTTGGATATTTTGGTATATTATTGAAGATGGGGAAAATGTGATCTATCTTTTCAGATTTCTCCCACGTTCAACAATGGAGGCATTTTGCTAAAACCACACGCAAAACTAGAAATCTAATCTAACACATGCAAATCAAGAGAAACTTCACTCCATTGCACTCCTATCAATCACAAGCTCGTGTTTGGGAATTTTTGCTCTCATAAGCACACAAAAGTTGCTATGAAAGAACAAAGATTTGAAGATGATAAATGATAATGTAAAGAGAACTAAGATGCAAAGATTAATGCAAATGTAAGATTGAACTCAACTAGAATGCAAATAAGTTGGAAAGCCAAGATCACTAATGGAGTTGAAATGCAAAGATTGTTAAAATGACTATTTCACTATAATGAGTGCTATGGATGCAAAAAAAACAACGGAGGCAAATAGCGGTGGATGGATCAAAATGAGAGGGGCAAGGTTTAAATAGAAGCCCTCGGAAAAGAATCCCATATCAGGGTGAATGTGAGATAATGTGAGATTAGTGGTAATGGGAAGATAAATGGTAAGTGGGAAGTGTTAGGAGGCTTTCATTTAAGGCAAATTTATTTAAATAAGTGGAGAATGACATGTTTATTTAAATAGGTGAGTAGATTAATGATAATAGAGAATGTATAATATTTAATGAATTAGCCCCTTATGTTTAGAATTATGGTGAGGGTTAGGATTTACGTAAAGGTTAGTATTATGATTAGTGTTATGATTTTGATTAGGATTATGATTAAGATTATGGTTAGAGTTATGCTTATGGTTGGATTTATGGTTAGGGTAATGGTTTACACCATGGTTAGTGTTAGGGTTAAATTAGGGTGATAATTATAATCAGGGTTTAAGATGTGGATGAAGATTATTGTTAGGGTTAGAGCTTATTGGTTGGGTGATGCTCTTGTTTAGGTTAAAGATTATGGCTAGGGTTAGGGTTTAGTGTTTGGATTAGGTTTTAGGGTTTGAGTTAGGATTAGAGTTTAGGGCTTAACATTAGGATTATATTTAGGAGGATAATTAGTGTCTATATCATGGTTAGTGTTATGGTTATGGTTAGGGTTTTTTTAGAGTTAGGATTTAGGGTTAGAGTTAAGATTGGGTTTAGTTTTAAGATTATGGTTAGGGTAAGGCTTTACTTCATGATTAGTATTATGACCAGGGTTAAGGTTTCGATACTTGGATTATAACATAGGGTTAAGGTTAAGATTAGGATCTAGGGTTTAATATTAGGATTACATGTATGATTATGATTTACATCATGATTAGTATTATGGTTAGGGTTTAGGATTAGGATTAGGATTATCATTAGTGTAAGAGTTTACATTATGGTTCGTATTTTAAGGTTAGAGTTAGGAGTTAACATAGAGTTAGGTTTAGGGTTGAGATATGGGTTATGTTAAGGTGGGATCTTCATTAAGAGTAAGGATACATTAGGGTTAGAGTTCATATTCAAGATAGTGTAAAAATGTAAAAAACTTTAAAAAGTAAGAAGTTATCATATTTTTTAATTTTATTTTCAAAAGGGACATGTTTCTATCATAAATCCTTATTGAAATGTTTTTATTATATTTTCTTTCTAGAATTGCTTATTTTTTTTTAATTGCAAGTATATGTTTCTATAATAAATTTTTTATAAAACAATATTTCTAAAAAGGTCTAAATTAATATTATTTATCAATTTATTTATTTTCTTCAAGTTTTAAAAATTGAAAGATGATTTTTTATTTTTTATTTTAGGATTTTGATGATATTATTTTGTTAATTTTTATTTAAATTAAAAGAGTTTTTTATAATATTTATTTTAAATATATTAAAATTTCAAGTTTAAAGCTATAAATTCGGTATGATTTTTTTATTTATTATTTAAATATTACAGATATTATCATTGTTAATTTTTATTTTTGTATTTCTTTAATTAATACAAAAGATGATTATTTGTTTATTATTTTAGAAATTTGAAGATATTATCTTTGTTATTTTTTTTTAAATTAAAAATATTTTTACAATATTTTACTTGAAATATATTTAGTTTAACTTGTGGAGAATATCTCCTACTTATCAATTGGTGAGCTCAAAGCACTTTCTAATGAATGGTTCGTAAGACACAACACTTGGTGAAGGTTTTCCAAATGAGGTTGCAAGCAAAGTGGGCTTAACCTTGGAGGAAACTCCATAGTTAAGTGCGCTCGAGCTATAATAATACTGGGATGAGTGACCTCTTGGGAAGTCCCAACGCTTCACATCTATGAGCATCACATAGATGTAATGAGTTAAGTGTTCCATTTATTCTCATGAGAGATGGGTTTTTTTGATAAATATGACTTATTTTTTATTGTTAGTTATAAAAATCAATTTAAAATTTAATATTATGTGTGACTGCTAGTTATTATATTTTTTTGATAAATATGACTTATTTTTTATTGTTAGTTATAAAAATCAATTTAAAATTTTATATTATTTATGAAATAATTTACTTTCTTCATATATTTCATTTTAAATTAATTACTAAAAATTACACTTTCCAGTTTTATAACAAATAAAGTCATAAAAACATGAAGTTTCTAATTTTTATTATATTTTGTTTGTAAAGAAGATTTTTTTTATTGTAAAAAATTGTTTCTATTATAAATTAAAAAATCAACTTTAAAACTTACTAATATTCATTGATTTATTTACTTCAAAATATTTCTTTAAAATTAGTTTCTAATTTTTTTTATAAAATGTATTAATGTTTATTAGTATCTTATTTTTATTTTAAAAAAATCTAAATTAAAAAATATTATTGATATAAAGTAAAATTTTTATATGAACTTTAAATCCTATAACAAAACTTAAATAATATAATATAAATACTTAAAAGTAGAGTATGGAGTATTAAGAGAAGGCGAATTATGGTTCAAAAATTAATGTTATTATAAATCAAAACATCACTTGTCCTCGGTTTGTAATTGGCTAGGTTAATGAATCCTACTTTTGAGATATGAATCAAATCGTTTCTTTATGTTAAATAAAAATTCTATAAAATTAAGCTCTACTTGCTAAATAAAGAAAAAGGTTATAAAAAAGCAATAGGTTATTTCTGCTCTCAAGGCCCAATTAAAACATTCCCTTAGTCCGTAGAGTAATTTTGAGCAGCCAAATGTAGGGACCAGATGAAGAATAGGTTTTGGCTGTCACATTTTTCATCCTACCTTATGAGATGAGCATTGTGCATTTGCATATTTATAACTGATTACAACCAGTGATTCCTTGTAGCTTGATATTGCTGTAAATGCTACAATACAAACTATTTGACGAGTTAACCTAGGGAAATGCTTGACAAATTAACACAAAAAATACTTGACAAGTTAACCATTTTTTTTTCGGGCCATTGCCCCGAACTCCATGAATTGTAGAAAACTGTACAGTACCTGATCAGTTATCACAAACCAACACAAAGTGTGTGGAGAGTTTAGGGCTAACACATGCTTGAAAAACACTTGAAAATGTAAACCCATTAGGTTTAAGATCGACTCTTTGTATTTGTATAAAGACTTTAAATGCTTTATACTCATGTTGAATACTATCTGCAATAAAGACACTTGTGAAGCCATTGTTGAATGGAAGAATCTATTCTTCCTTGTCAAGCTATGAGAATGCTAATTAGATATTGTAGAGAAAAACACTTGAAAGATTCATGTTAAATATTTTTAGCATCAAAATATTTTAGAAAGGCTTCTAAGATTAATGAAAACCTATGTTACCCCGAGATTTCAGGACCTGGGATGAGGGAATGGGTTTCTGGGACATTTGTTTTTGTTAGAGTAGGGGACACTAGGGGATATATATATATATATATATATTTTTTGAATTTTCAAATATATTCACAAATTTCAGAATTACATAACATTATAACATTCATCATAACATCAAAGCAACATAATTTAAAATTATCATAGAACATAACATCAAATTGAATCATCATAGAATATAGAAGTCTAAGAACATGACCATAGGATGCCAAAGGGCCAACTACAAATGCCTTGAATCCTCGAACAATGAATACAAATGTCTTTCTTTCCTATCTATGTGCGTTCTTCCTGCCCTCTATCTGCGTTCTTTCTTCCTGCTGTCGTCCGCCCAAGAGCTTGAACATTGAAAACAAAAAACTAAAATGGAAAATGCACTTTATGGTAAACCCTATATCATTCCCATCATATATTTTATTATTTTATAATGTTACATGACAGTTGGGGTCCATCAACGGGTTAAAACATTTAGAAATTTTAATAAAAAAGTTGGTTTATTTTTTTTAGCCGTCGGAAATGGCAAACCGTCTCTGGGACAGTCAACGACCATAGAAAATGCGTTGATCGCTTCCAGTCCTATTTTTTGAACTAGTCAGAGACGGCTTTGAAACATCCCGACGGCCTCCCCATCCTCAAAATGGGGACCCTTTCTGAAACGCGTCCCCGGGTAACATAGATGAAACCTATAACCAAATTTCCTCTTAAATACCTAACAGATCTAGTATTATGACTATGAAAGAAAAGGGAAAAATGAAAAAGTTGTCTCATGAACCCACACAATCAAAAAAGAAAGTAGAATGATTGAAATCGCAATGGCTAAAACTGGTTTTGGTAGAAATATTAGATTCTTAAAAGACTAAAGTAGATCATATCTATCTTGCAAGGATCCACATTTGTTCCTAAAACTGATCTCCCAGTCCATGCTTCTATGGAGCCTCTCAAGAATTCTGATCAAGAAATGGATCACTTAGTTTTATTTTTGAGACATTATTGCCATAGATGAAATAAAACAACTCAAATCAGATGACGTAGTCATGTGAATACAAATTGAAAATATATCCATTATACACGTTGAATGTCTACCTCTCTTGAAATACGAATGCATATTCTTGTCGAATTGGGAAATAATGTGCTTTCACGGATTGTAAAACAATCTAATATTATTGTATTTCCATGTGTGGAATATTTTGCATTTGCATGTGTTTCTTGTACTATAATCATTGGGGGAATTTTCATGTGCTCCATATCCACTTCTACTTTCACTTCTGCTTCGTAACTGCCATAATTAGAATCAATTTGTAACTCCCTGCATTCTTTTTCATTTACACAGAATCTCTAATCTGTGCGGACATTGTATAGAACGCCTCTGGACATAATTAACTAGCACTTGCATCCAAAGGAGGTGCAAGGGGTATGATGATAGGAAATAAGTGCAAGTTTATATAAGATGGTTGTATATATATTTTTGTTGTGTTTAAAATTGTGCCTAACATCATGAAGTTTCAGTTTACTACATACATTCTGAGGTCTTGAAAGGATTGAAATCATGCAGGCCATCAATTCTAAGGCTTAGAAACCATAGTCACAAATGGATACAAACGAAGGATGAAAGTTGATTAAGTCATTCATTCAAATACAAGTGGGAAAAGAGAGTCGTTTTGAATGCATGCTACAACCGGTTTCCTTCTTTTAGGTTGCCAGTAATTTGGTGGTTGTATCCTCGGCTATCCTCAAACCGTGCAAAATAATTTAGCCATCTATTTGAGGTGAGATTCATTTTCCAGCTATAGATTCAGAAGGAGTTTCAAGAATATTCAAAGAAGGATTCCTTCTAGGATGATTCATTCAACATTCTACACATAAAACCCTAACTGGAAACTCTATTTTGAGCATTTGTGGTTGAATGCCCAGATACAACATAATCCAGAACCTTAAGACATAACAATTGTTCTATGGTTAGGAATGATTTCTTCAGTCAAGCCAAATTATATTTAATATGTTCTTGTAGCTACAAACACAGTAAGGTTGGTGTTATGCACTATTTACCTACTCAAAATAATAAACATGGGTATCATGTGTTGTTTAAAGTATAATTATAATATAACTTGTTTTAATTTTTAGATTTACACAATGTAGACCAAACAAAATAGCTAATTGACCGTTTGAATCATTATGAGTTTTAACATATAAATCCCCATGAGAAAGCAAACAGAGTCATATTTTTACTTCTGCAAATCTGGTTTATGTGCAAATGACCCGTTTGTTTCGCAGAATTCGTGTATGCTGGAATAGCCAATTCTGGAATTCAACTGAATTCTAGAATCCTGCTATTCTGAAAATGAATTCTAGATATGGGCTTGTCCTGTTTGGTTCACCTGGAAGATGACTGAGAAGATGCAGATTCTGCGTTTGGTTCCACAAAATTGGAATTGGAATTGGAATTTTGTTTTTGCACACACACATACACACACACACACACACACGTGTGTATAAACACACACATGTGTGAATTCAACTAAATTCTAGAATCCCGCTATTCTGAAAATGAATTCTAGATATGGGCTTGTCCTGTTTGGTTCACCTGGAAGATGACTGAGAAGATGCAGATTCTGCGTTTGGTTCCACAAAACAGGAATTGGAATTGGAATTTTGTTTTTGCACACATACACATATACACACATATATACACACGTGTGTGTATACACACACAGATGTATATACACACATGCATATATACACACATGTGTGTATATATATACACATGTGTGTGCATATATATACACATGTGTGTGTATATACATACATGTGTATATACACACACAAGTGTATACATACACATGTGTACACACACACACACATATATATACACACACATGTATATATACATACACATGTGTGTGTATATACACACACACACACACACATATACACACACATGTGTATATACATACACATACATGTACATATATACATATGTATACACATATACATATACACAGACACATTTGTGTATACACACATACACACACACACACATATATATACTATACACATACATACATATATATACACTCATGTGTATATATACACACATGTATATACATATACATCCTTATAGCAATATAATATACATTATTGACACAAAAATGGGAATGAATTTTCCTTCCCAAAATAATACTCTCAATTCCAATTCCACTTTTCAATTCCAATTCCAGGGTTTGAGGTGAAATTGTAGAATGCTCAAAATGGCCCGAAATTAGAATTTGCATAAACCTATTCCAATATTTTATTTTGGAAACAAACACTGAATTGAACAATTCCAGAATTCAGAAATGCCAATTCCTAGTCAATTCCGCGAAACAAATTGATGTTACTTGTGCATTTATATGTGGTTTTGCAACATTTCAGAAATCTTTCTAGTTGATTTTCCTTGCACATTGCTTTAGCGATGTGGAAGGTTGTGTTGATCCAATCAGTGCATAGCTTGGTTTCGAGGATTTATGAAACTCGAAGCCTGATCCTTACCTTTCTCTTATTTCTCTTTCCTTAGTGTTAATTTAGAAGTGGAAGATTACTAATTTTATTGAATAATCATCAGTAGTAGACAAATAAGTGTATTGGATTAAAATTTTGTGTCTCTAGATAGAAATATAAATAGTAAGACAAAGTATATAGAGTGAAACTAAACATAAAATTATATTATTTCATAACTATATAAATACATTAAAATATTAACACAAAATAAATGAGAAAAGATATTGAAGGATGTATTTTTCACTATCAAACTATTATAATAAGTATATTGCTTTAATTTCATTTAAATGGTTTAGTTGAATTTATTTTAACATTTCTTTTTAATTATTCAATTATGAAATTTTAACTCTTTAAGTGATCTTCTTATTTATAGATAATTAATAAATATGTTGGTTTATATTATATATTTTTTTGTATAATTTGATGTGTTAATAATTGAGGGATTAACTATTGAACAATAATCATTCCATTGCATTTTTATATAGTATTGAGATTATAGAAAAGTAAATAAATGAATATGTGAACAAATCTAACAATTTATAATCTTTATCTTTATAATATTTAATAATTATGAACGAAATTAATTTCTAAATTTAACCTTTTTAGTTTATGGAAAGAATTTCAGCAAATAATTAAAGTCTTATTTTCAAAAGTGAAAATTTATATTTTTAATATTAATAATTATTTTTACAAATACTAAATCATCTTCTAAATATTATAAATCTTGTACATACTAAAATAAAATATTAAAATAACATATATTTTGTCATAGCAATCCATGAAATTAAAACCCACCATTAATTGAAGTATCACCTATTTTAAATTTTTTTTTTAGGCATAGGTAAACCTATGGATTAAAAAAATATGTCGGCCAATGGAAGAAAATAAGAAATTGTCTTGGGTTTTTCATTTGTGAAGACATATATTTTTATAATCAAGCGCACTTTTGAGCAAGTGTGTGTCTCAAGCTTCAACATACACCTTGCATTGTCGGTTATTCAAAACATCTTTTTCTATTTTAACATTTTCCCCTAAAAACCTTAGTTTAGATTTTAGGAGTTTTTGAAAGACTCAAATAAAAGCACATATGAGTTCTGTCACCACACAAAATGACGTGAGATGACAACTGTTTGACCACAGGCTAGACCTTTTATACCTGGGACATGTTTGAAAGTTTTTTTGGCCGGACATTGTTCAAAATCACTCTTAAGAAAATGATTTATGTTAAATTATTTTTAGTGTATTATTCTTCTACAACAGAGCAACAGATTCTATGATATAAACTAGTGTTTTGATATGTAATATGAAAATTCATAAGCATTTTTGGCTTGTTTTAGCTTCTAAGATGTAGATACCAACGATATATGGTGAAGCCCCTTGGGTGTCCAGATCATCCAAAAAGCTTTTGAATGGGTTCCCCGCCTACAATTACTCCTGCAACCCTCTGTTATTTTGCCTTTGTATTTGTGTCTCATCTTGTGTCTAGTCCTATTAGGAAGTTTTGTCAAGAAGTGACTTAGTGTCATATCTATTCTGCTGCTTGATCCATTTTTCCAATTTTTGACAACTAAGATTTACAGAATATATTAGTTTAGATGTTGCAGAATGATGAGCACTTCATAATTTAGTGCACTTTGTCTCCAATGCCCTTGAGTTGTGAAATAACAATATTGTTATTTTGTGCTTAGTTGATGTAAACTAACAAAAATGGTTGTTGTTAGGTTGAGTGGTGTTCTCGGTTTTTGTTAAATGGGTTCTTGAAGAGTCCTAGATTTTGTTTATACTTGGTTTTTCTTGGATTAATGTACAGTTATGGAAATACCTCTCCGGTTTGCATTTCTAAGTTGCTCGTGAGAGTTTTGTGTACAAGGATTGGATATATGGTGTAATTTGACCATATGGGTTTTGAAGAGTTTTGTTGTCTTTGGAGGATGCAAATTATTGAAACGACAATTATTGGATATTTGTTTTATGTGAGTTCTTATAGTATTTCTTTAGGGCCCGTTTCTTTCGTGGAATTTGTGCATGCTGGAATTGCCAATTCTAGAATTGAATCCATTCTGGAATTCTGCTATTCTCAAAACGAATTCTAGATTATGGGCTTGTCCTATTTGGTTCACCTGGAAGATGACTGAGAAGATGCAAATTCTGCATTTGGTTCCACACAACTAGAATTGGAATTGGAATTTTGTTTTTGTACACATACACACATATACACACATACACATATACACACACACATGTGTATATATACACACATGCGTATATATACACACATGTGTATATACACACATATACACAAATGTGTGTGTATATATACACGCACACACATGTGTATATACACACATGTGTGTGTATATTTACACACATGTATATATACACATGTACACACATGTGTGTATATACACACATGTATGCAGACACACACACACACATGTATGTATACACATACATGTATGTATATACACATATACACATGTGTATATATACACACACATGTGTGTATGTATACACACATATATACACACATTTGTGTATATATATAGACATATACACATAAATACACATACACACATATACACACATATGTGTATATACATATGAATATGTATATACACATGTATGTATATATACATACATGTATATATACTATATATACATGTATGTATATATACACACATATATGTATATACATATATGTGTATATATGTATATTACCTGCAAGCTAAATTTCTCCTCCGAATGTGTGTATATACATATATGTATCTATACTATATATGTACATGTGTGTATATACACTCATATGTATACATACACACATGTATATATACACATGTGTATATACACACACATGTGTATATACACACACACACATGTGTATATATACACACATGTATATATATACATCCTTTTAGCAATATAATATTAACACAAAAATGGGAATGAATTTTCCTTCACAAAATAATACTCTCAATTCCAATTCCAATTCTAGGTCCTTAGGGGGAATTGTGGAATGCTCAAAAAGGCTCAAAATTAGAATTCGCATAACCCTATTCCTATTTTTCATTTTGGAACCAAACACTGAATTCGACAATACCAGCATGTCGGTATGCCAATTCCTAGTCAATACCTAGAAACAAACGGGGCCTTAAGGATGACTAATTGTTTGATTTAATCTAAATCATTGTAGTTGGATAGTGTTTGTTGTTTCTACTATTTGGGTTCTTTTAGATTATTGTTTTGTTTTGTAGTCGTTTTTGCTTTAATTGATGTAATCTAATGAAAATGGTTGTTGTTGTATTGTTTTTCTACATAGTTAGACTCTTGTTTGATAAGGGATGACTATTTGATGAAATTTGTAAAAATGATAAAAGTGATGGCATTTGTTGTTTTTATTGTTGGGGTTCCCAAAAATCTTGCTTTACATGAGGGTATAGGTGATGTATTCTAATTAAAATGATATTACTTGCTAGTTTTAAGTTTAACATCTAAGCTAGCAAGGTCTTATTTTATTAGGAATGGATATTCTGAAATTGATTAAAATAATAAAAATATGAGTATTGTAAAAGCATTTACCATATATTGTTCTTGATTGTTCATCAATGTCAGTCTGTGAAATGCCCAGTGACTTTAGTTTCAATTTGTAAGCTAATATATTAGAGAGTACGATTCAATTTGTGCATAGAAGATACAATAGTTTTATCTAGGTAATATTTAAAATAATATGCATCATTTTTTTAAATTTTATGTATAGAATATTATATTTGTAGTTTAACTTTTAAAAAAATGACGACAATATTGACATAAGTATAGTGTATAGATCAAAAGTCTCAATAAATTTTTACATATAATATATATATCAAATTAAATTCTAGAAGATGAATAAAAGATTATCCAAATAGGATGGTTAGGTGTTTCTTTCCTCGAAAGCTTATAGAGTATTCTAATCTTTAAATGTGAATTATAGAGTACAACCATCTAGATTTGATGGTGAGAGGTTGCATAGTTGGATGTTTTTTCATTTTTGTTAGTTAGACATTGTAATCATTTGTTATAATGATGTTTAAAATTATTATTTTAAATTTGTGATAATTGGAGCTAATAAAAAAAAAAGTCTCACACAACTAACCATTATCAATCAATTACACATGTGCACATAAGCTAATTCATCATCTTCCATGTGTCTGATTTGGAATAAATGTGAGTATAATTTGACCAAGCGATAAATTTAATAATCACAATTTTGTTTTTTTGGTGGGGTATACTTCTTTAAATACTTAAAATAATTACGTAGTATTCCAAGTTATGAAATTTCCAATCACATTTTGTTTTGGCACTAAACAAGTAACTAAGACAAACCCATTCCTATGGTGATAGATGCCACTTCCTACTCTAGTAAAATTTGGAGACCACTGAAACTTGGGAAATCTCTTTAATATCCATGTGCTTCCATGTGTCTTTAACTTAGTGTCGCACTAACTTGCTACATGTATCTTCCACAGTGCCGTGTATTTTTTTTAAACATTTGGAGCATTGATGAGATAAGTTCCAAGCGTTAACCTCATTTCTACATATGGAATGCACGCTTCCAACCTAGCTCAAAATGGAATCTACTAGTTCGGAGGAGAAATTTAGCTTGCCCTCACACCTAAATGATCAAATTTTGTTTTCTAATGTCGAATGTCTCCCAATGGCATTTTTCTTTGCGAAAGTTGCAGGATATTTTTGTTCATAATGCATGGTCAATGGAACCAATGTGCCCTCTAACTTGAGATTTATTTTCCATTCCTGCTACTCAAAAAGCTGCCTTATAATACCGATGCCCTACCAAATTTGTTCCAAGATTTTTTATTTATCAATATTCGTGGTAAAATTTATCGCTGTCATGGTATTCCCTACTTCTTTGTGTATCTTAGTGCCAGGTTTGTTATTGATCATCCCTTTTAACCAGATATTAAGCCTATTTTAGGTATTTCTCACACCATCATGCCCCAGTATTGATGTAGACTTATAATCAAGCATGTATACCATCTTTCCCAATGTTCATATCACTACTCTCTGCTTTCATTTTGTGTTTTTACTCATTTTCTTACTATTTCATAGCATTATTGATGGCCTAAAGAAAAGCTCTTCCATTTGCATAGATTTCACATGCTCCATGGTTGAACTAATACAACACAACCCAATTTCACCAAATGGATTTGTCCCAAAATCTCAGCTACTCAAAACTGCCTTCAACATATTTTTTTGACAAAGCAATTCTTGAAATGACATCTCAACATTCACCTAAAATTTGCAAATTCATATTCACCCAGACATTAATTGAATCGCACCTAGGTCTTCATTTTCTATGATAAAAAATTGATGCATTGGCTAAGAGGTTGTATTGCAATGTAAAATGTTTGATCTTCAACTAGTGTGTTGCCATTGCATGGCCCTAATTATAGTTTGCAATTTCTTTATAATTTCTCTCTATTGTAGGGCATGCACATTGTAGAACCCATGGAGCAATGGTGAGTTCCAGTTTTTTCATTATATTGAGTTTCGCACATTCTTTGCTTCAATGTATATCATTTTTTTTATATTGGCACTTACATTTTAAGGCTTTTCATAACAAGGTTAGTATTCATTTCAAAACTTTTTGATATTGATAAAATTCCATGTGAACACGTAGTTTTATAATCTACACATAAGAAAAATCCATTGCAAAAAGCAATATGGTAGCCTAATCTACCTACTGTGGTTAAAAAAGAGAAAGGCAATTGTTCTAGGTACATTTTTGAAATAGTTACAAATACACAACGAAAATGGATCTAGATAACACCATCTTCTGAATAAGACCTCTGGATGTCCATATATTCCTTGGAAACAACAAATTTAATGATTGGCAACACCTGCCTGTCCATGGAAATTACCAAGATTTCCCACTAGTAGAAGGAAAATACTAGAAATAATTAAATATGATGGAACTTAAAAAAAATTGGAGGTGGGGATCGACCAAAATGAAGAGGAGGAGAATTCACCAATGGAAAAAGTGGCCTTCAGTGTGATAAAAAATGGTAATCCTTCAATTACAGTATGGAATTTTTGAATGTGGTTTTTGGGGCTGATCTCCTGCATTACTCTCTCTTTTCTGAATCAAGTTTTTGGCTACAAAACAGAGCCTCTGATTATTACTCAGATTTTATTCCAAGTAGCATCTCTTCCAATTGGATGATTCATGGCTTCTTTTCAGCCCACTAAAAAATACAAAGTGAATCTTTTGGGCCACTTCTCGTTGAATTTTGGGTCTTTCAATATGAAAGAGCATGTTCTCATTATGATCTTTGCAAACATAGGCTATGCCTTTGGCTGCGGGCCTTCCTATGCTGTGGAATTTGTTGCTATCATCAAGGCCTTTTATGATAGAAACATCTCATTTTTGGTTAGTTAGATAATCATAATCACCACACAAGTAATTCTACTATTAAATTTAGAATTCTTTCATGTTTTTTGCCATAGGGTATTTTTATAATCCTTGGGGTAGCTCAAGTTTTGGATATGGATGGGCTGGGTTTTTTAGGAAGTACGTTGTGGAGCCTACACATATGTGGTGGCATTCCACTCTGGTTCAGGTCTCTCTCTCTTCAAGTATATATACTTCATCACGCTCCATTTAAATGAAGGTTAATGTTTGTTGCATGATGACAATGAATTATTACTGAAATTGGGGGTAATTCCTACTGAGATTTACTTATTCTCATAATGTCACCACATTCACTTACTATTTAAATAAGCACTTCCTCTATTTTTGTCCAATTTTTTAATGGGTCATGCCTTGTGTTGGTGCTCAAATCAATAGATTGGATTTCCTATAGACTTTCCAATCCAATGCTGGGAAACCTAAGTGATTTGGCCAACTAACAAGATTCAACCAAGGCAAGGTTGAACCCTCTGTAATTCTAGCTCTGCAGAACCAAGGCTGGTAGGGTATACCTTAAACTTATCCTTCAAGTCTTAAGGCTTTTTATAGCAGATGAAATACACCTCAAACCCTCTCTCTCAAGTATGGCAAGGTGCATGACATAAATCTAACTAAAAGCAATATATCATAAACTGTAAATTGAAATACTTTGAGTAATTGAAAGAATGTTTTGTAAATATGTACGTAAATTGAAATGAAAATATAGATAAGATATCACAAAACTATAAACAATGAACTGAATAACTATAATCCAAATAATGATTAGACAATTGCCTTATTCTATCACGGGCAATAGAGTCAAAATCATCCCAACCCTATGTACAACCTCAAAGATGGTTTGAAAGAAACATATCACTTCAAAGGTGTTATGATGAGCATGTATCTTAAGAAAAATCCACAACTATCTCTATTGAGTTTAACTCCTCAAATGACAGACCGATTGATTGTGGCCATAATCAATTGAATTTAACCATGCAAGATGAAAATACCAATTGATAATGAAAGCTGTAAATTTAATCAATTAATTATGCAACATCAAACTATCACTTTGAAGAAAATATAAAGATTTTATCCAAGGGACTAATAAAAAATGAAGTTGAGTCGATTCCCATAGATGAAATAAAAAAGCACTTATCTTTATTGATTTTGAAAAATAGTACATCTAGGTCCATGTTACACTTGTTGATTAAAAACTATCCAAATATGTGAAATTGTATTTATATTGTATTGTCTTGTCTCCTTACATTTTAAATTATGCATATATATGTGTTTGAGTGGCTTTCACACCTCTTTAGGGTGAAAAGACACAACCCTTATTACAAATTATTTTGAAAAAAACAATAAACTAACTAAAAAAAAACTACCTAACTTTTGTTTGGCTTTGGTCAAAAATCCAAAACACCTCGTGAAAAGATAATATTTCTTTTGGAGATAGGAAATTTGATTTCCCGAATTGGGTTGTGTTTAGATTTGTAAAATTCAACCATCTCCAGCCTCTGTAGGCATCATCTTTGTACTAGGTTGAAATTCCAGCATTTTATGAAGGCTTCGATTAGTTAGTTCTATTTATTTGTGTCATAAAGATTATTTCCTTTGATTTTTTTAGCATGGAGAAACTTGCTTCTTGATAATAGATTGGGAATTCTAAATTCTAAAAATTTAGGGTACCACTAGTGGCTCTTTCTGGGGACGTATGCTCCTTATGAGTATAGCAAGATTCCAACTATCTCTGCAGAAGTAGACCAAGTATCCACACTTAATCTGATGCAAAGTGAAATTGGGTGGCCCCAGGCCCCCCCAAAAAATGAACACTACTTCTTTCCTCTATCAAACACATAATTTAGATCATGTACTACTTTGGATCTCCCGAATACGATGTCACCATTCTCATGGACAACATTCATTGCTTTATTAGCACGCTTTGTCTTTGTTTACCCTTAGAAAAGTTAGCAAGTGCACTGTAGTCCTTGCTAAATAGAAGATCCCTATGTATTTGATCAACCCTACAAGTAACTAGATTAAGCTCTTCTGCTTGGATGTCTTTACGTACACAATCTTCCCTATACTCAAGATGTTGTTTCTCTTCACAAAAAGGATTTGGAGGTAACTCAGATTGAGGAAATTACTTCTTATCAAGAATTTGATTAGATAGGATACTTGGATAATTTTCAGAACTAATCTTCAACACATTCTCCTCATTATGTCTGTTTGATTCCATCTCATCTTCACATGTTTGACACAACATCTGCTCATAGGATGAAATAATGCATGTCTCACTTTTTGAATACACTTCCCCATACATATTTTGAGTTTCATCATCTTCAAAATGATCACTAGGCCCACTGTCTTTATCATGATTTTGATGGACTTGATTGCATAGAAAATATTCTTCAAATAATGGATTCAAGGTTATAGAGAACTCGGGCATATCTCCATGAGAGATTTCATATAAAAATTCTTCGTGTTCATATGTTGTATGCTGTCCTATTTCATCTCCATTATTTGATTCCTAAAATTTATCATCTTCTTCATCTAGTACCCCCTGAGTATGTACTGATCCATCATCTTGCTTATCATGGTGCATTGAGAATAAATTTGACCACTCTTCTCAACATGTTTTTGATATTCCATGTCTAGTAAATATGAGATTTCTTCTATACTAAGTGTTAGTAATAACTGAGAGGGGGGGGGGGGGGGGAATCAGTGGCCNAATAACTGAGAGGGGGGGGGGGGGGTGAATCAGTGGCCTAAAAAGTATTCCAATAATCAACCTAAAAAACTTAGTACCATAGTATTAAGCCTCTAGTTATCTTCAGTCCTATAAGATGAATGCCTTCAAAAACAATACTGCTCGAAATGCTTTGTTAAACCTTATACTCTATGTTTACTAAATAGCAGTCTGTTAATTTACCGAAAGGCAGTAAATTATCTAGAGTATACCGATCAATCCAAATTAGATATGTGTAATGAAAAACACTAAAGTAATGACTCATAAACACATTGAAACATGGATTTTTATCTCTTTCCTCAACTTGATTGATCAGGACTGTATGAAGTTGCTCTTCATTAGTTTCTCTTCAACATCCTATTTTCATTCATTCACCCACACTCTT
The DNA here is from genome assembly GCA_018584345.1 of Thuja plicata. Classification (NCBI taxonomy): domain Eukaryota; kingdom Viridiplantae; phylum Streptophyta; class Pinopsida; order Cupressales; family Cupressaceae; genus Thuja; species Thuja plicata. The sequence continues at coordinate 1,601,897 of MU223527.1, read as the reverse complement.
CATAATGAATTAAGTTGTATGTTTATAGAAATGATATCACCGTTGTTAGGTTCTTAATTTTCTTGATATTGGCGTGATCCACAATTCTCACCAATTAGCTTTAAAGAAAAACTCCTATTTTATCTCACAGAGATCTTGCCAACTGGAAAAAACAACTTTAAATCCTTTACTTATCTCTAGCTTTATCTTGTCGATGAAAAAAAAGATAACTACCAGTTAAGTCCATATTTATCTTTGCTAGCTAGATATTTTGTCATTTCTGAACTCAAGTAATTTTGGTGTTTTAACTCTTTGATAGCTTCAATCAACACTCCAGTTCTCCTCGGGCTTCTCCATCAGTTTACACTATGTTTCTGGCTGTCGGTTATGCTTGTGATTCTACTCGTTGGTAATTCTTGTTGGTGTTCTTGCTCGGGAATTACTGTGACTTGAATTTTGGTGATCTCTATCCATCAGGATCCACTAGCCATCGGTGTTTGAAGTCACAATGTGAATGCTTTTCTTTTATGCATTACTGAAAGTGTAATCTTTTTCTCTTTGATTCTCTAAAGTCTTTGACACTTTGATTATAACTGATTAGATTATATCAAGTTGACATCAATGAAAATACAATCCATTAACTGATTTAATGTCTTGCATTATCCTTCTGCATTTGGTGATCAACTTAACATATTCAAACATTCAATTAGTTACATGTCATCAACCTCTCCCTTTGGCATTGATGGAAACATACTACATTATCATACTATACTATTACTAATACAATATGAAATATAATAGTTTCATCAAGCTTTCCTAATGTAACTATTACAAATGTTTGGCTCTCGGTAAGCTCAAAATAGCTTAGATTTGTTTCTTGCAGAATGGTTGACTTCAATCTTCAATCCCTTCATTGGATAGATGTATCATCTGATATTTTTGTTCTGATATATGCTCTGCCTTGACTATTCCTCTTCTTGATAATCTCTTTTTCCTTTGACAACAATATTTCTCTTTGTCTGAACTCTCTCCCTTTGTTACTTCTCTCCCTTAGATGGATATTTCATATGTAATCAATTTCTCTCCCTTAGAATATTGATTAACCATTCCTTCTGATTCTCAGGAACTTCACTTCATGGATAATGATATAATATTTTCTGATCAATGAGATAATCTTCCCGATTATCTCTCCCTTATGATGATGAGATAATCCCCCCCTTTATGATATCTCTCTTTTTATGATAACCTTTATGATAATGAGATCATCTCTCCCTTTGACAACAATGCCAAACAAAAATACTTATCCTTGTTTTTATCATCTTCCATTCTTTACATAATATATTCCTTGAATTTCCCTATCCATCAACAATATAATGTCTCTAGTTTTTGGTGCATTCTTGTACCTCATTGTGTACAAATGTATCTGTTGCTATTCATCACAGTGTCTGCATCAACATGGACGATCTTCAGATTTGGTATAGACTGATGCAACCTCCTAGTCATCTTACTGACCTATAGACAAGGGTTGGACCCCTAGTCTTTGTCTCAGGTACTCAAACATATCCTTTGGTAATGGCTTGGTAAATATATCAGCTAGTTCTTCCTTTGATTAAACATATTCTAGCGTCACCTCCTTTGATTGCACTTGTTCTCTAAAAAAGGGATACTTTATAGCAATATGCTTAGTCTTAGCATGCATGACAAGATTCTTAGAAATGTTTATTGCACTGGTATTATCACAATAGATAATTACTGGTTCAAGAATCTTCATATTCATACCTTCCAGCAACTGTTTGATCCATGCAATATTGGAGAAATTTGCAGTAGCAGCTACATACTCTGCTTCTGTAGTAGACTAAGAGATGCATCCTTGCTTCTTGCTGATCCATGTGACAAGTCTATCACCCATGAATAATGCTCCTCTAGTTGTGCTCTTTCGGTCATCAATGTTTCCAGCCCAATCAACATCTGTATAGACCTGTAGCTCAAATTTTCCTTCTCTTTTATACCATAATCCATAGTCCCTGGTGTTCTTTAGATATCTCAAAATTCTCTTGACAATAGTCATATGTGATTCTTTGGGATTAGCAGAGAATCTTGCAACTATTCCAACTGCATGTGCTATATCTGGTCCGGTATGAACAACATACATAAGTTTTCTAATCATTGATCTATATAAGGTCTGATTTACCTAATTGGATTTGTCTTGTTTTGTCAACTTACATTCAGTAGCCATAGGTGTTCCAACTGGTTTGGAATCTTCCATCTTGAATATCTTCAGCACTTCCTTGATGTATTTGGACTGAGTGATGTATATGCCTGCATCTTGTTGAAGAATCTGTAGACCAAGAAAAAATATGATCTCCCCAAACATAAACATTTCAAATTCCTTGCTCATTTCATTAGCAAAGGATTTGCATAGCAATTCATTTCCCCCAAAAATGATATCATCAACAAAAATTTTAGCAATAAAAATATTACCATCGGTATCTTCTTTTAAGTACAGATTGTTATTTTCACTTGTTCTAACAAGTTTTATGCTAATGAGATATGAGTGAAGTCTTTCATACCAGGATATAGGTGCTTGTTTCAATCCATACAAGGCTTTATGTAGTCTACATACCATGTTTCTCTTGTCTGGATCAACAAACCCTTCTGGTTTTTTAATGTATACCTCTTCTTCTAGTATTCCATTTAGGAATACAAATTTCAAATCCATTTGGTATACCTTGAATCCTTTAAATGCAACATAAGAAAGTAAGATTCTAACTCCTTCTAGTCTAGCAATGGGTGCAAAGGTTTCTCCATAATCAATACCTTTTTCTTGTGCATATCCCTTGCATACCAATCTTGCTTTGTTTCTAGTGACTTCTCCATTCTCATTCAGCTTGTTTCTGAATATCCATTTGGTACCAATGACATTCTTGTCATTTGGTTTCGGTACTAGTGTCCATGTACTATTCTTCTCAATCTGATCTATTTATTCATTCATAGCACTGACCCATTCTTCATTCTCAAGTGCAGTATTAACAGATTTAGGCTCAAAATCACAAAGTAAGCATCTAGTGTTTAGTGACTTACTTCTTGCTCTTGTTCCAGATTTCTTGTCTCCTATGATTTGATTATGTGGATGATGTCTTTTGATATACTTGGAAATTTTCAGTTCAGCTTTGTTTTCATCATTATGATTATCTTCTTGACCTTCATTCTGACCTCTATTATTCATAACATCATCTTGAGGATTTTCTTGATTTTCAGTAATTACAACCTGATGCTCGGGTGCAATGATATGTTGCTCGGTAGTGATACACTATTGCTTGGGTAGAGTGTTAGGTTCTGTATAAACAAACCTTTTGTAGTCCTCTGGTCCTTTTTTCTTTTCTTATCATTCTTTTCTGCAAATTCATCTATTTTTACATTTGCACTTTCAATGATTTTGTTAGATGACTTGTTAAGACATTTATAAGCCTTGCTTTTGGTTGAGTACCATAGAAAGATACATTCATCACTTTTGGAGTCAAGTTTTCCATTTCTATCATCCTTAAAAATATAACATTGACTACCAAAGATTCTGAAGTAACTTACTTTGGGTGTATGACCATACCAAAGCTCATAGGGTGTCTTCTTTGTGTCCTTCAATTGTACACTGTTTATTGTGTAGACAACAATACTGACAACTTCCCTCCAGAAAGTTTGAGTGATGATTTTCTCAATCATCAATGTTCTTGCACAATCAACAATTGATCCATTTCTTCTTTCAGCAATTCCATTTTGCTGAGGTGTTCTCGGTGCAGAAAACTATCTTTTAATTCCATGCTCATTGCAATAGTTAGTGAATTCTTCTGATGTAAATTCCCCTCCTCTATCTGACCTTAAGCATTTCAATTTATTTTCACTTTGTTTTTCTACCATTGCTTTATACCATTTAAACATCTTAAATGCTTCTAATTTATCTTTTAAGAACATGTCCGTCATCATTCTAGAATAATCATCAACAAAGAGAATAAAATACCTATCTCCATAGTATCTCTTTTTCCTCATGGGTCCACATAGATATGTATGGACTAATTCTAGAATTTCATTAGATGTATGGGTTTTACTCTTGAAACTAGACTTTGTCATCTTACCTTTTTGACAATTTTTGCACATGATATGCTCGGTAAGCCTCTGGAATTCCTTTGGTTGCTTATATTTATCATGTTGTTAAAGTTCACATGACACAATCTTTTGTGCCACAACCATATGTCTTCATTTCTAGCCATTAAACAAGTGGTGTTAGTGTCATCAAGATAGAAAATGTTACCTTTTGTCTGCTCACTGGTTCCAATCAATCTTCCTGATTCATTGAAGATCTTTGCCCTCTTATTTTCAAATGCTACTCTGTGACCTGAATTGTTCAACTATGAAATACTTAACAAATTATAATTCAGTCCTTTTACCCAGTAAGCATTTTCACATTTTATCAGGTTATTTAACATTATGGTTCCTTTACGTTCAACTGGATAAGCTGTATCATTTCCCATTCTCACTGAACCACCATTATAGTATTCAAAAGTCTCAAACTTTTGTTTGTCATCGGTCATATGGTGAGTGCAACCACTATCTATGATCCAGACATCATTTTTACTGACTTTAGATATGAGTGCAGTTTCTACATACCTTTCTTCATCTTCATCCGAATCATCCTTCATGGATACAAATACCATCTCTATGTCTTCTTCTAATTTAGTATTAGTGTCATCAGCTCTATTCTCAGCTAGGTAACAAGATTTCTTCCCTTTGTCCATGTAGTCTCGGGTATTTCTTTTTTCAGATTGTCAGTTGCTTCGGTAATCTCTATTATCACCTCTATCAAACTTCTTCTCATATGATCTATCATTTCCTCTGTCATCTTTTCTTCTGTTTGGACATCTTGCAGCAAAGTGTCCAACCTCTTTAAAATTGAAACATACAAGTGGTAATTTACCTTTGTATCTACCTTTGCCTCTCTACAATCTTCTGACCATTAGTGCTTCAATCTCATCATGTCCTTGATCCTCATTATCACTGTCACTATCATTTCTAACAACATATCTATGACTTGAGTTACTTATCTTTAAAGAAGATTTAAATGCAGATTCTATAGATGGTAAGACACTATTATCAAAGTTATTCATCTCAAATGAAATTAGTTTTCCAATCAGACTATCTAGAGTAACTGTATTGTTTGCAACTGCTCTCATTTGTTGAATATCAAAAACTATAATAGCATATACATGCAGTAAGGTTCTTAAGATTTTACTTACCACTGTCTCATCTTCAAGTACACCTCCAACTCCTTAGATAGCATTGACTACTTGTTTGATTCTGCAACTATACTAAGTGATATTTTCTCCTTCTTTCATCCTTAGGCAGTCAAACCTTGCTCTTAGGATTTCTGCCTTTGCTCTTAGTACATTGACATCTCCTCCATGTACCAGCTTCAACTTTCCCACATTTGCTTTGCAGAGGTGCAGATTTTGACATCTTCAAACTCAGCATCGGAGAGTGATGATGCAAGTTCTATCATCATGCAATTGTGCTCATTCTTTACTCTTAATTTCTCAAGAGTGTGAGGTCCTGTAGGCAACACATATTCAATATGTAAGTATTGAACAATATCATTTCCAATACCTAATAGGTGGAGTCTTATTCTGCTTTTCCATGATGCAAAGTTGTCTTTATTCAACTTGGGCACATCTCATCTATTCATCTTGTGATATTTTTCTTGAGCTGTTAAACTCTCTTTCCAAGCACACAAGCTCTGATACCAATTGTTAGTAATAACTAAGAGGCGGGGGGGGGGGTGAATCAGTG
>MU223527.1:1491787-1595893 GCA_018584345.1 Thuja plicata | reverse complement strand
AAACACATTGACACATGGATTTTTAACGTGGAAACCCTGTTAAGGGAAAAACCACTTGGGACCGGTAACCCAAATTTTTCACTCTTCTGAAGTGAGCTCGGTGAAGAGCCAACCATGTTAAAGGTTAGAAAAACACTGTTAGGTGTGACCTTGTTACATGATTTAAAATTTTAGTCTCTCACTTGATATCGGGTATCTCTATGCTACCTTCCTTGATCAAACACTCACTTGGCATGTCAATAGGTATCTGGCATCTCATGCTATCTTCATGATTAAAATTTTTGATACTCCTTGGGATGTATCTCAATATAGAAAGGACCTTTAAATACCGCTCAGTTGGAATTTCTAAATCAATGGTTAAACTGAAACAATATGATTTGTTCACATATACAACTTGTGCTTGCAGATTTTCAGATCTATTGTAATCTCATAAAACTAATCTGATCAATATATCCATTTTTATACCTTTGCTCCAGTTTGATTCTTCTCGGTGATGCTATGCTTTGTTGCTCAGTGTTCCCTAAAAACTTTAGCTCTTTCCTCAGCTTGAATGATCAAGACTGTATGAAGTTTCTCTTCATCAATTTCTCTTCAGTATCCTCTTTTCATTCATTCACCCACACTCTTCGTAATGAATTAAGTTGTCTCTTTATAGACATGATATCACCGTTGTTAGGTTCTTGATTTTCTTGTTCTTGGCATGATCCACAATTCTTTCCAATTAGATTTAAAGAAAAACTCCTATTTTATCTTGCGGAGATCTTCTTGCCAATTGGACAAAACAACTTTAAATCTTTTACTTATCTATGACTTTATCTTGTCGATGAAAATAAAGATAACTACCAGTTAAGTCCATATTTAGCTCTGGCAGCTAGATATTTTTTCATTTTTGAACTCAAGTTAATTTCCGTGTTTTAACTCTTTGATAGCTTAGGTCAACACTCTAGTTCTCCTCGGGCTTCTCCATCAGTTTACACTATGTTTCTGGCCGTCAGTTATGCTTATGGTTCTGCTCGTCGGTAATGCTCTTCGGTGTTCTTTCTCGGGCATTACTGTGACTTGAATTTTGGTGATCTCTGTCTGTTGGGTTCCACTAGCCGTCGGTGTTTGAAGTCACATTGTGAATGCTTGTCTTTTATGCATTACTGAAAGCATACTTTTTTTTTCTCTTTGATTCTCTGAAATCTTTGCCACTTTGATTAGAACCAATTAGATTATATCAAGTTGACATCAATGAAAATACAATCCATTAACTGATTTAATGTCTTGCATTATCCTTCTACATTTTGGTGATCAACTTAGCATATTCAAAAATTCAATCAGTTACATGTCATCACTAAGAAGATCTTCTTCCTAATCATCATGGTCATTGATACCTGTTTCCATGCAAATCTCACCATGTACAGATTCTTCTTCAATTTGATCCAAATTTTTCTCCTCCATGTCATCACAAGTATTATTATGGTTCTCAAGAATGGATGCTTCTTTATCTTCTGTATGACTAGTGCACTCATCTTCCTCACCAAGATAATCATCAAGCACAAGGCCTTGTTTAATTTGAGCATAAGCCTCCCTTTTTCTGTCTTCATCATCTTCTTCTAATATATGCACAAGGAAATTTACAGAAGGATCATCTGATGTGATTCCTAATTTTTCAGCCTTTCTCATGATTTCTTTTTGTAAAGGCATAATATCTTAAGGTATTTCTCAAAGAATGTTCACCGTTCTTATCAGCAAATGTGTAGAAGACTCCCCTTCAAATCTCTCCAAGCTAAAAAATGCATCAAGTGGGGAAATATTAGGATCCTCTTCCATGATGCAAATTTGATCTTCATACCATTCATATCACATGTTGTCTTCTTCACCACTGGCATCATGAAACGTATAAAGAAACCATTGCTCAAACTGTCTCCATGATGAGATGGACTGCGTAGGTAATGATTCATATTCTTCTTGTGCATTATTTTTTAATGACCATGCAAACAACTTCATGGAATCATCTTCTGTATGGACATCATAATTAACAAGGAATATTTGAAAAGCATCCAAATGATCAAGAACTGATTCATCATAATCACCATAAAATTCAGGAACCCTCTGTGAAAGTTGTGAAAACAACTCATTAGAACTACAATGAAACTTTCTAGGATCCAAAGGCTTGGTATCAACGAGAATCAAAAACCTTTTGAACAAAATTTTAAAAATTATGTATTAGATCTTCTATTAGTAATTAAAGGACAAATACTCATCCCTTCCAAGCTATCTCCCTCACTGGAGAAATTAAAAATTTCTAACGTACAGGGTCACCACCTTTTTATCTCTTTTTGAGTCTTTTCCCTCAGTAGAGTCACTGAATGAAATAGTTTATTAGATAGATTCACCACCTTCTTATCTGAAGGAAAATACTTACTATCTTCTAAGCTATTTTCTCCCAGTAGAGTCTTAAATCCATCACTAGAGCTTCTAGGTAAAATACAAAAATTGTTCTTTTGAACAACTCCCCAGCGGAGTCGCCAATCTATTGGTGCTGATAGGTCATTTTAATGGCATACTTTAGATACCCTAGGAGAAATTTTGATAGGTCTTTTTCCATATTTTCTCTTATTTACTCCAAGAATTTATGCTTTAAAACTGCTAATATGTGGTAGTCAACCACTAAACCTATGCTATGGACATATGCTTTATCTAGATGAATACGCTCTATTTACTACTATGGAATCATGATCATGTTTTTTGGATGAATTAACTGATTGAGCGATAGATAATGCATATGTAATTTAATGATTATTTTCCATGAATTATCTTATCCTAATGGTTTAAATGCAGTGCGTCAAAGTAGCAACCGTCGTCTTGATTAGGTGAGAACGGCCACGCACTGGACGCTTGACTCGGTCCTGCAGCAGATGCACATGGATGGAGCATCGATGTAGCATTAGCAAAAGGTTTCTGGTTAATCCAGGTGGAAATGGTTGAGAAAAGATATGGAAAATGTAATAAGTTCCCTAATGACATCTAGGAGAGAGTGGGAAGTTAGATCTGATGTCAAAGCAGCTCTTTCCTCTTTTCTGAACTGATTCCATTTCCTACTTTCTAGCTTTCCTTTCTGTTAGTTGTTTGTAATAAAAGCTCTACCTTTTCTTAGGGCATGTTGAGTTTAGAAGCTAGATGTTTCCATTTAATAAAGCCCCGCTTCTACATGAGGAAGGAGGGTATTATTAGGAGATAGTTGCAGTATAGTTCAATTTTGTTATTTTACTATTTATGAGAATCTCTGTACTATGTTATTCATTTTAATGAGCAAATGCAGTGTTGAGATTAATTTTGTGTAATTGAGTGTTTTGGGTACTCACCCAAGGGGGCCCACTTGGTGAGGAATCCATAGTTAGATTAATTTTAGTTTAGTTCACTTTCCTACATTTCTATCATTTCAATTCCTATGCTGAATAGGTCCTGCAGCCAAAGCCACAGGACAGCTATCGCTTCCTGCAGCCAAAAAATAGAGTAACTAAGGCATTGTAGTTAGTTTGTGCACTCTTCCATTCTGCTCATAGTTTTTACTTCCATTATTTACTTTCAAGTATTTTCTTTCACAACAATAGCTTAACTTCCTTTCGAGTATTAATTTCATGCAGTAATAGTATAATTTCCCTTCAAAAGCATTTACTTCATGCAGCAATAGAATAGTTTCTTTGCAACATTTGTTTCCTACAGCGATTATAGAGTGATTGGTTGAGAAAGTGCTTGGTCCATATATTTTTCTGGTCTGTTTCAAGTAACACGTTCCTGGGTTTGACATATTAAATGAGTTTCTTATAAAGAGGACGCAGTGCTTAGTTGGATGTCCAATCCCTAAGTTAAAGGATTATGCCTAGTTTATGAGCATTTATAATGAGCGATCATTTTTGGCACCTTTTTTGGGGATGGTGCCGAGCCTGGTTCTTATTCAACCATTCCTAGGATTTGCTTTCATCCTTTCATTTCCCACTTTAAGTAGATTAAGAGTCATCTTGAAAAAGAAAAAAATAGCTATTCACATCATTCTGTACTATCTACATGCATAATATATGAAGAGACGTCTGAGGAAGGTAATTTCCAAATCAATCTAGTCACCTATTTGAAGAAGAAAGCCTGTTCATTGACGCTATTGTTGAGCTTCCTGAAGCCTTTTCATCATATTCATCTTCTGAGGATGACTTCTGTGGTTTCTTCGAGGATCAATGATCTAAATTATGAATCAGATTACAATACCTAGTGTGATACCTGCGGTATTGTCAATTTCAATATAAAAACCAGAAGACTAACAACAAAATTGTAAGCCAAAAAAAGTGATCCATTCTATTCAAAATTTGAGTTTATACAAATATGATGGATCCCAAGGTCACTAGAATACCTTAGAAAATGAAATGAAGAGTCACCATAATGTTTATTACAAATAAACTTATTAAAACTACCAAAAATTTGAAAAAACTAAATAAAAATTTAGGCCTACTTGGAGAAGGCATGACTTTCAAGTCCTAGGTCCGATTTGAGAACTGTTTACTTTGTTGGAAAGATAATAAAAATTTGTAGACCCAAAATTGGGAAGTATGCCTTAAAAAATGTAGTTTACTAAGACATACAAAATACTAAAAAAATTAGATTTCAGTATTTCCCAATTCCATCCTGATCAATCAACCAGAAGCCAATCTATTTGTTGAAGCCTTTGCCAACCAAGGATTCCAGAATCCTAAAGAAGAAAATCCTTGGAAGTTAGTCATCTATCAACCTCAAAATCCACCTCAGCGGCCATGAAGGATGGCCAATCCTACTACATTTCCTTTTCCCATCTTTGACCAAAATGATAATAACAACCTTAAGAATATTCCCTCTTATGCTCTTCCAAAATTTTATGGCCTTGTCACAGAGGACTCGTATACCTTTCTCTTTGAGTTTGATATCCTTTATAGGAGCTATGACTACACCACTGATGCCCACAAACTTAAGCTTTTTTCAGCAACACTTAAAGAGTATGCATTACGATGGTTTATGGGTTTAGGATAGGATGTCATCCACAATTGGGATGAAATGAAGGTTTCTTTCTTGCTGAAATATAAGGAGTACTATTGAGGAATTGATATGTGAGGGGATGACATCTTTAAGAAGACATAGAAGGAGGATGATAGTCTTGAGGATTATGTCTTAAGGTTCATGTTTAGTTTGTAGAAGAATACCCAACACGAGCTTAATGAAGAATCTCAGAAGTTGCTCTTTTTGCAAGGCATTCATGACGGATGAACAAAGGCACTGCACCTGATGGATGGAGGAGATATCACCTAGGAACCATGGGATGATATCTGAAAGATCTTCCTTAAGTACTCTAGAGATGCTGTTAAGAAAGGAAGGGGATATAGGTCCACCTTGGGAAAGCCCAATGGTGTTGGTGCATCACGGACAAAGATAACCAATCTCTTGTCCGATTTCAAGAAAGATATAATTAAAAACATGACCACTCAGCTGGACACCATGCATGCTAAGAAGAAACATGAGGAAGCAGAGGCCATGCTAGCAGAATTCTTCCCACATTGTAGATAGAATAGAGACTGCATATGCAAACTGGTTGCTAACATGGAGACTACACAAATGCTGACTCATTACAAACAAATTTAACCAGAGGACGAGCATCTATTCTTCATTGCACAACAACCACCAAGGGTGCATAGATAAGATATGCCTCAGGACCCTCTTACATTTAGTGGTCCTTTTTATAATAATTAATGGCAACCCCCCATGAATTATCAAAATCCTCCCTGGAATAATTCCCAGAATCAGTGGTAGAATTACCCCAATCCACAGTGGCTAAACCCTCAAGGAGGTTGGCAACAACCTCAAGGGGTGTGGCAGCCACCACAGGGTAATTGGCAGCAAAAATTGCAATGGCGAGGCTGCCAACAATGGAAAAATCAACCACAAGGAATTTTTCCACCACCTATGCAGCTTCCACAACATCAAGCTCTTTTTTCACCTCCTGCAGCCACTAACCCGCCTCCTAAGCCTACTAAGATACCTACACAGCCACAACCAAACCCAAAAAATCAACCTCCTACACCTTAGCAAAATGTGTATGCTATAGAACCATCGTAGTATCCCATGCAATATCTTGCTTATGCCATCAACCTTGATGATATTCACTTATGGTCTAGTACCACTATGCCTGCACCTGAGCCTCATGTAATCATTGAAATGCCTTCTGAGGAGCCCAATCAACCTAACAATCCATATAATCTAGTAGCCCTTGCACCACTAGCTAAAACCAATCAGCATACCATTCCCCCTTTTTCGTAAAGGTTGCAGCATAGCAATCCAAAAACCACTGACGAAGAAACTTTCAATATCCTTTACCAACTAAAGAATGTCAGCGTCCAAATTTCCCTTTTCCAGGATATCAAAGATGTTCCCACCTATGGAAAAGCCATGAAGGAAGCTTACTTTAAAAATCCTGGCTGCAAGAAGAAGGATCCCCAGATTGTCCTTATCCTGAGCAAACTGGCGGACATCATGTTAGGGAAGCTTGCCATCCCAAAATATCTTGACCCTGGAAAACCTATTGTCAAGGTCATTATTAATGGGACTGCTATCAAAAATGCCTTGATTGATCTTGGAGTCACCATTAATGTCATGAACAAGGATATCATGCAACACCTTGGTATCACCAACCTTTGAAATACACCTAATGTCTTGCAGCTCATAGACAGTTCGACTGTAAAGCTTGATAGGATGGTGGATGACATTGTGGTTAACCTTGAGTCTTGGTCCTACCCTATCAATTTCATGATCCTCTTACCAAAATCTACCTTAGGAGGCTATCCAATTATTCTAGGACGTTCTTGGCTGGCTACCGCTGATGCCTATGTTGGTTGTCGGTCAGGAGATATGACCATTTCTAATGGTCAACACACCAAAACCTTAGCCTTGTATCCTCCTCCTGAACCTCAGATGGAGTTAGCCTCTCCCATATGGCCAGATGTAGGAGAGGATGCTAAAGTTATTAATTTAGTCTCCCAATTAATGATGTTAAAAAGGGATCCCTTCCTACAGATTCAGGAGGAAAATAAAGTAATCACCAACATCATGCATAACTAGTATGGATCAAACTTAGACCCTTTGGATAGTTCCTTCCAAAACCACTCCCATGTACTCTGATTACAAATTATCTTCTCCTGCATCCAATCATCTCTATCACCAAATGATTCTCTATGAGATACAAGTTCCCTCATTGATAGATGCATCTATGGTTGAGCTCACTAAGCAACTGGAAGTTCCCCTGACTGCTGCTTGAACATTAATAGCAAACTTACTCCTCAGCAGCAAACATCGTTGACCAAGTTACTGAAGAGCCATATTATAGCTTTTTCCTGGGATTATGCTGATATGAAAGGTCTGGACCCAAAGTTATGCACTCATAGGATCTATCTAAAGGAAGATAACCCCCAGTAAGGCAATTTCAAAGGTGTCTCAACCCTGCCCTCCATGAGATAGTTAAAGCCAAACTCTAAAAACTACTTAAAGCTGGTTTCATATACCCTATCTTAGATAGATAGTGGGTTTCCCCACTAGTCATAGTTCCTAAGAAAGGTGGAAAGTGGAGAGTGTGTGTGGATTACAGAGAGCTTAACAATGCCACTAAAAAGGATCATTTCCCTCTTTCGTTCATTGACCAGGTTTTGGACTCTCTAGTAGGAAAGAAGTACTTTTCTTTCTTGGATGGGTAAAGTGGATATAATCAAATCTGGATTGTCCCAGAGGATCAAGAAAAGACCACATTCACCCGCCCATGGGGAAATTTTTCTTATTTAGTTCTACCTTTTGGCCTCTGCAAGGCTCCTACTACTTTTCAGCGAGCAGTTATCAACATTTTTGCTGACATTTCCCATGACTGTATGGAGATCTATATGGATGAATTTACAACTTATGGAAAAATTTATGAGGAAGCATTGGCAAATCTAGAAAAAGTCCTCACCAGGTGCGAAGAACACAACCTGTCTCTGAACTGTGAGAAGTGTTTTATGATGATACAAGAAGTAGTGCTTGGTCACTATATATCTGCTCTTGGCATTCAAGTAGACCCAGCCAAAATTGAAGTCATTATGAATCTGCCTACCCTAGCCAAACAGAAAGATGTTAGAAGCTTTCTTGGTCATGCTGGGTATTACAAAAGATTCATAAAGGACTTCAACAAGATGACTAGTCCTATGTATTCACTGCTCACTAAAGATTCAGACTTTATCTAGACATAAGACTGTGATGAAGCCTTCCTACAACTAAAGTCTATTTTGACACCTATTTTGTGAGGTCCTAATTGGACCCTCCCATTATACATACATACAAATGCCTATGATCATGCCATTGGAGCAGTTCTTGGAAAAAAGGAAGATACTCTAGAAAATGCTATTTATTTCATTAACAAAAATTTGCAAGGTGCTAAGCTGAATTATACAGTCACTAAAAAGGAGCTATTGGCTGTTATCTATGCTCTGAACAAATTATGCCACTGTGTCACTAGTTATCAAATCTTTGTGCATACAGATCATGCATCCATTAAATACCTGGCCAACAAACCTGCAATCACATAGAGGTTAGCTAGGTGGCTGTTGCTGCTACAAGAGTTTGACATTACCATTATAGATAAGCTAGTTAGATCAAATATGGCGGCAAATTTTCTCTCACACCTACAAAATGTTGATGAACCTATGACCATTGATAACAATTTCCCGGATGACCACCTATTCTCTATTGCAGCTCAAGCTCCCTGGTACATTGATATTGCTAACTATCTGGTTTCCCAAAAGGTACCTCCACACTTCTCCCCAAAGGAAAAATGATTACTAATAGATAAAAATTTAAAATTATCATGGATTGCTGATTGTTTGTTCTATACTGGCCCTGACCAAATATTGAGAAGTGTATTCGAGAGTATGAAACTTATGACACCCTACAGGCTTGTCATGATGAGCCCTATGGAGGATATTTTGCTCCCAAAAGGACAACCATGAAGTTACTTAACACTGGTTACTACTAGCCATCCCTCTACAAGGATGCAACCAATTACACTAGGAAGTGTGATCGATGTTAGAGGATGGGGAGGCCTACTAAATCTGATGAAATGGCACTCTTTCCTCAAGTAGTGGTGACTTCATTTTGTAAATGAGGAATTGATTGCATCAAATGACAATTTGTACATCCTTGTATGTACTGATTATGTGACCAAGTGGGTGGAAGTTAGAGGCATGAAGCATGCAAGGGATAACAAGGTCACATAGTTTCTGTATGAGGAGATATTCACGCGTTCTGGTGTACCCAGAGAGTTAGTCATTGATCAAGGAGCTAAATTTACCTCTACGTTGATTACTGCTCTGATGAATGAGTATAATATTCACCACCAGAAATCTAGCCCCTATCATCTACAAGAGAATGGTTAGGCAGAAATCACCAATAGGGAGATAGAAGCTATCCTCACCAAGACAGTACAGTTACATAAGAAAGATTGGAGCAGTCGCCTCTGTTAGCTTTTTTTCTTGCAACACAACCCTAAAATGATAGTACACTTATATAATTGAATGCAAACTCCTTTTTATGCAAGATAAAGGCTAATTAATGAGGTATTTGATAATACTAGGGATACCTATTATCACCTCCTTCTTTTTTGAGCTCCACAGACTGAGGAAGGTATTACCTATAAAAGATTATTCATTCTTCAGTCACTATATTTAGTGGACTAGTTCATTCACTGGTTTGTTATTTCAGACCTCACTATAACAACTTATAAAATACCTTGGAGATTGCAATGATTAATTTAAAACAGAGTACTATAAGCCAGGCTATGGTCTTGATAACATAAACCAATGAGATAAGAATTTTCATCCTTCTTCCTTTTGATTTTAGGAGGGGAAACCTAATGATCCTCTCTTCAAGGAATCAACAAACTGAACTACACCCTAAGAATACAATCACTTGAATGGAATTATTTGTTTTGCAGTGTATATGATTAAGTAATTTGAAAATATTGGATTGTGAATCAAGTGCTTAGCAAACATAAAACCAGTGCCTAATCCTTGGGCTATGAGTCAATATCTTGTATAAATCCACAGTAAGGTAATCAATAAAAAACTTGCAACAAAGATATTATACCTTATATACTATCCTCTTCCTACAAATTTATCATCAAATCCTCAAACTAATGCTATGTTCCCTGGGTTACTTGAAAAAATTTAATCCTTCCTTGAAGGAACTTACAAGTAACTTGCACAATCACCTTATGATCAGTGTGCTTAAATACCTTACAGATAAACACACAAGAACTATAAAAAAATGTAAAGAGACAATTCAGATGCAGAAAAGAGATTGCAAAATATTTCTATTGACGTCTTAAAGCTTCAAATATATATAGATAGACAAAATAGTACAAAGGTTCAGACACAATTTTAATCTGCCTTGTAATTCTATTAAAACTTCCAACTCTCTCACCCTTACAAAAAGGTTACAATTACATAAATATAGTCTCAAATCATCTTGGAATCCTTAAGACAAGGATGCAACAAGCTTCAGATGATTTGGAGACCTAACCCTAAAAACATAGTAAAGACAAAACATAAGAAATCCCCAAGCGGTGGATGGACAAATTTGTAGAATGAAATCAGATTTGCACTTTGTCCTTTTGTGAGCTTTGGCACCTTTGTCTGTAGTTGTTCAAGATAGCATCTGATATTATATTGAGATCTAGTGACCACAATTTCAAGCTAATCTACACTAGTCTTTAGGATTGCTAACTTCCCTGTGCTCGGAGAGCAGGTGCCAGGTGTCCTATTCTTCATCAATGAGGTCAATGTCCTCTACAACAACTTTCTTATTTTTTGGTTTTGTCAGTGTGTCCCATGTTGCTACATCATCTTCAATAGGCCATTTGAAACTCTGGATGCTCTCTAGTTGTGCTTTCTTCCTGTTCCACTGAGCATCAATTATACTTTTGGAATATGTTATAAATTTATTGATGTCAGTCTTAGCCTTAAAAGCTTCATCTAGAATTTTGTTGTAGCACTCCATATCTAACTCTGCATTATCATTAACAAATGCCTCCTTTTTAGGAAACTTGCTATCAAACTCTGCTCTCCATATCTCCAAAGCTTTGATCTAACTGTCATCTCCCTTGATTGGAGGAATAAATCTATTGAAATATGATCCAAGGAGATTCATTCTGGACTCAATCTGATTTAACTTGCCTTTGAAGAAAGGAAAAGTTACATTTATCTTTTCTATTTCAGTCCAACTTCTAAGAATATTTCTGGAAGGTCATTCCTATGTGGTTGCAATGATGCCAACCTTTCAAACAATTGTGTCCTGCTAGACCATACCCCAAAATAGGGGTTTGAAATAGCAATATAACCTATAAATTCAACATGAAAAATAGGAATTTTATTATATGCATTAAAAATCAAATCAGTCTTATCCTTCAAAATATCAATCCCATGCTTGAAGATACTCATTAATGCCCCAAATACTATTTCATTGTGGTCCGTGATATGTTGCTCCGTCTTAGTGTTATCCTCTGTCAACTCTGTTTGGACCTCTTCATGAGAAATATCCGTTGGTGGTGCTGGAATGACCTCAAGTTTCTCCATTAATTGATGAGTCGATTCTCTAATTGTTTTCTCCAAAGCACAAATCTTGATTTGACATAATTCCCTATCTTTTGCAAGGGCACTGGTCTCTTCTATCAGAGTACTATATCTCTGAGATATCTGTTCTGTCTTTGCCACATTCAATTGAGAAAAATGTGATAACACTTGTGATATTTCCATGTCATTGGTGTTATTCATAGACCACACCATTTGGTTACCAACCATGCTTTCCTGAATATTTATTAAAGCTGGCTTCTGATCCTTAGGAGCTAGGCTCCACATAGAAACAACCTGGGAATTTGGATCATAACCAAATCCCTTTATATATTCCCCCACTTGGACCTCTGATGATAATTTTAGATCTGATTTCTTCCTTATTTGGTCAATAATAAATACTGAGGCTAAATCCCAGCCCTCAACAAGTAGCATACCACTAGCTTTAACCATTTTGCTTGCTTCTTCTGGAGAAATATCCTCTATTTCAGGATCACTATTCTGTATAGCCAATAAGGCTTCTGCTGTTACTAACTCTCCTCCATCTATCTGAAGTTGTTTCTTAACTTCCTGTTATTTATGCCACCTAAGGAAATATTTAAATATCTTGGTTTTTATGAAATTATCATCATCCAGGAACTGTTGCTGATGAATGATCCTTTCATCAATGCATGATTGAAGAGGCAATTCAACATTCTCCTCTTCATCCTATTGTAACTTCTTTCCTTTTATAATCTCCTTTCTCAATAAATGGTCATATGGCTTATTTATAGGAATAAGGGCACTAATTTTATCCCTTTTCTTCTCTCTTCTCACATAGACTAATGCCTGGGAAGGCTTTCCAAATTCAACATTTTGCTTTTTGAGAGGAGGTTCATTAGTAACCTCTATTTTTGGGACCTCTGTCAGGTCAATAATATTCTCTCCTTCAGCTTCCTGCTCCTCTACAACTGCTTGATAATTTGGATAGACAGTGGGTGAAGGATAGTCCTTATCACTGTCATCATCATACTCTAACTCAGAGTGCTCTGGTTGAACTTTCTCAGGGACTACAAGTGCTTCCTACAATTTATTGCACAAGAAAGTATGAGATTTAATCATACCCTCTATCCTCTTCAAATATGGTAGATCAGGAAAGAAACCTCCAAATGACAATCCTTTTCTCTTTACCTTTCTTTCCAAGTCCTTTAATTCTTTGACTTTACTTGCTCTTGAAATCACCAGCTCATCCTCAAGAATATTTCTTGTAGCATCCTTCTCTATGCATTCCTCATTTTCATAAGGATAAGGAATAGTGGGGGTCAAGATTTTCTTGGCATTTGCAATGAATGCTTCTATATCAACATACCTATACAATGTTGCACCCATCTTGTAATGGCTTAGCCAACCATCTACTAGATCTATGGCCCTCTTTCCAATAGTAAATTGATATACTTTGAACTACTTAGGAGTGAATGTTCCTTTCCTGTGAGGAGCCAGATGCTCCTTATTTGTCAACATAAGCTGCCAAATAAACTCCATAGCTGAAATTCTAGCAAGGACATGAAATGGGAGTACATGTGGTACACTCTGATCATGGTAAAATTCTTCTCCAAGAAGAAGTCACCCCAGTTGTGATCTCCAAGCCACTTGCCAACATATTTACAAGGCCTGAGTAATTGTATTAGATTTTCTAGAAATCTGGTCTTGTTCACCCCTAAGCACTGCAATAATGGATAAACTATCCAATTTTCAAATGCACAAAAGTTACAATCCCTAGCAGTGTAATTCCAAACTTTTATCCAAAACTGGATATAGCTGGGCTGACCCTGGTGCATTTCTTTGTGGCCTCAAATTATGCAAATTCATAATAGGGTAGTTTTAATACATGATTAAATGCATTAGAATGGAGTAATGTAAAAACTTGGGCTCCTCCTTTCTCTTTATAGCCATAAACCCCTCATGCATCTTATTGATTATATATTGGATATAATCATAGGTTGTGCTAATATGAATATTCTGCAAGTCTAGGGTTATCATCAAAACATCTGCAGTAATTCTCTCTGAACCTCCATCCCTTCCTATTACCCTGCAGAGTGCATAAGGAATGTACTTGATATAATGGTTTAAATCATTATAGGCTGTAAAGGGGGAAAATTGATTATTGATTAGGTGATTATTAGGTGAATGAATGTGTTGTATTTCCTTAACCTTTATATTTAATTGTAATTTATGTATGTGTGTTGTAATGTGACTAAGTATATAGTGGGAAGGAAGATAAGATGTTCCTCTTTTATCCCCAAATTCACAATTGAAAGATCTAAGTTAATTAACCCAAAAGAAGGATCAATGCACAAATGAATCAACCATTTGGAAATGAGAGTAAGGAAGAAGATCTTAAATTCTATTTTATGATTAAGGAGATATGATATATAATAGTAATTGAAAAGAATGAGAGGAAGTACCAACCTTAAAGGATTGCAAATCCAAAGAATGCTATTTTCTGAGGTCTGTACTCAATTTCTGGAAAATATGAAGTATGACCCGGAATAGAAATGCAGAGACGAACAAAACCCAAAAATATTTTTCTGATCTGACACCATCTTGAGAAAAAGGTCGACCTTGATCCACAAATATCCCCTGACCCAATAATATCGACCCTGACCTGCACAGGTTTGACGGAAAATCTATTTGTGGATCTTGATAGTTCGCTGAAAAGGGTATCCAGATCTGAGTTCAAATCCACACTTTCGAACCTGTACCTGCATGAAAAAGATATTTTTTTTTTGGAGGGAGGGGTTTGCCTTGGTTAAACCTTGGTTTTGGAATTAACCTCAAATATATAATTGAAATTGTAGAAGTAAACAAAGTAAATGCATAAATTCACCTTGCTTGTGTAAAAGTCCTTGTGGAGGATTCAAATCCATGAATACACAAGTATGCACCAATGGATCTATAATTTATAATTTAGGATGTATTCAATAAATTTCTTGTAGATCTTCAACACCAAATCTTGAATTGGTTCTTGAGTATGAAGAGGCTTGGAAGAAGGTGGATGGAGAGATCACCAAAAGGGCACTATGTAGCTTGAATCCTTCAATGGCCTCCCATGGATCTCTTTGATGAATGCTTGAATGCTTGATGATGGATAGATGCTTGATTCAAATCATTCTCCTTAGATTTCTTGAAATTTACTTGATAATTCTTCTCACTTAGGCTTGGATAAAGGACTTA
The DNA here is from genome assembly GCA_018584345.1 of Thuja plicata. Classification (NCBI taxonomy): domain Eukaryota; kingdom Viridiplantae; phylum Streptophyta; class Pinopsida; order Cupressales; family Cupressaceae; genus Thuja; species Thuja plicata. The sequence goes on along the minus strand of MU223527.1, from coordinate 1,581,035 downwards.
AAAGAGCTTCTTTCTTGTTTTCTTGTGGTTTAGAGAGTCTTAGTACTTAGAGAAAATGAGAGAGAAAAGCTTCCTTTTATATGAAATTAGGGCACAATATTTTAAGGAGGCCGACATAGGAGAATTAAATTCCCATTAAATCCTTTACCCCTAGGAGAGGACCTATATTAAATATAATTTAAGAATCATCACTTCGGAACCCGAAATAGCCAACCCGAAAGCGGGATTTAACTTTTTAAAAGACTGACATCTAGAGACTGTGAGACCCTGAAATTTGGACCCTGGGTCAAGGTTGAGGTCGACCTTGACCTAGGTTAGGGGTGAGGTCAAACTTGAACTAGGTCAGGTTTGAGGTTGACATAGACCTAAAAGGTAGACCCTGACCCTAAGGTCAAAGATCTCAAATCTGCAGTCCAGAATGCCAAAAACTGGCTAGAGAGAGGTGGAGAATTTGGGCAGAACAAGGGGAAAGCCAGGTCTAAATCAGGAACCCATTCAAAGTGCTTGACATGACCCCAAACCACTTACTCAGAAATCTAAACCAGTCTACCATGGAAGTGCTTCCATTTTCTGACTATACATAGGCATAAGGAGCAAGTCCGGGCATAGGGGAAATATAGTTCTTAGTCTACCTAGGAATGTGTCTTTGTACTAAACCTTTGACTACCCCAGCCTGTTTCTCATATCTAGCCTCCTGTTTCTTCAAATCTATCTCTATTTCCATCAGGTAGTAAAGATTGAAAGCTTTCATAAATGAACTCCTATTCAAAGTTAGTAATACAGTACCATCGCTTTTCTTGATTGTTTTAGAAAACTCATCATAATTGTTTGCTAAGGCTAGTACAAGGTCAACATCTACAAATACATTAGGTACAATTACCCTAGCTAACCCACATGTCCAAGGGTTTGACATAGGCAAAACTTCATCAGAATTATTGTAAAAGTAGTTAAAGAGAGAGTAACCTGATAAACCTAGAGTTTTAGCATCTCAAATGTATGCTAGGTCATCAATAAACATGTTGTCCTTTAACTTCTTGTTCTATGTTGATCTTGGTAGTAATTGAAGAAATTCATCTGAAAAATTTCTCTTTCCCTTTGCTTCATCGTCCATTTCTTCACTCCTCCCACTGGTGGAAGCTACACTGACTTCTCTACTCATCTTGGCTGTTTGTTTCTATCAACCTTTTTTACTGATATTGAAAGAAAACTATTCACTAGAAACCCTTACCACCAATTGTAAAAACCCTCTGAAATCTACAATTCTAAACTCTGAGAACACTGCTAATCACAATCTTCACTGAATTCTCAAACCAGAAAATCACCTCTTCAAATCACTTGTGCTGAAAAATCAACTTTAAAGAAAATACTAAGCTCTCTGTAATAATTTGTAGCTCTCTAAAATTGGAAGCTGGTGAGAAATAAATGGAAATCAGATACACATACTTATAATTTAGAAATCAATGCAAATGTCTCTTCAAACTGGTAATTCAATCACTTCACCATTAGTTTTATGCATTGTGACATCAATTCCTGGTTCTAGCCATGGCATTCAAACTGTCAGGTAATCAATTTCTGATGAGTGTTTTTGTAAATAAAACCTTATAAAATTTGAAATGAGATCGAGATCAAATCTGATTGGCTGCATTAAATCATATTACGGCTACTTTCCCATCTGTCAAATTCTCTATAATCTGATTGGTCAGCAATTTTCCATGATGGTGCTTCAGAAAAGTCTTTATTAAACTCTAGTTAACTTCTAGCAATCCAGCAACTGAGTGATCTCCTTGTCGCTTGATGTTTTTGATAACTGAAGTTCCCTCAAGAGACTTAGTGACTGCCGTAGGATTAAATTCTTGATCAACGATTATCTCCAAGTTGCCTAATCTTTTAACTTAACCTTTCCTTTTATGGAGACATCATGACTAAGCCCTTTCTTAACTATTCTTTCACCTTGCGTCACATCTGGAGACTTAGCGACCGTGGCTTCTCTATGTTGCCAAACTAAATCCTTAACTCATGTTTTATTCTGAAACCTTGCGACTAAGCACCTTAGTCTCTTAATCGCTTAATTATTTAATCTATGCTATGTGCATCTGGAGATAATGTGAGTATCATTGATCATCCTTTCCTTTGTATATGATGGTTGATATTAAGTCTCATAATATTTATATCAAACTTTAAAATATCTTGAGACCTAGTGACTAAAGATAATATTAACCTCTATTCCCCTTTGTCTCTTAGTCGCTAGAAGAAAATTCACTTGGCTATCTTATTTAGAGACTCCCCAACAACCATTAGATCTATCTTGGAAATATCTGATGGTTCCCGCTAAGTCTCATAAACTTTTATGTAAACCCTAAATCATTACGAGACCTGGCAACAACACTCTTTGTCTCATAATCACCAAATGTTCTTATTTTATTCAAAATTTAATCAGAGACCACTTGACTATACCCTTTATCTTTATCATACTTGATTACATGTCTCAATACTATTCCTTTTCTCATGATCGCTGAATGATTTTTGACTTTTCAAATATTATAAGTGACTTCACGCTATCCATTATATCTCTCTTTGATCAGACGATTGTCTCCAAGTCTCACAACCATTTTCTTAACTCATCTTTGATTCTAAGACCTAGCGACAACACTGTTTCCAAACTGACTGCCAACCTGAGTTTATCTAGAGACTTAGCGACTGTTGAATCTCCATGTCGCTGTATGATTTTTAAACTGTGGCCTTGATCAGGAGACTTCTTGACTGCCATTGGATTTGAAATGAGATGCATGGTTGTTGCGTAATCTTTGAATCTTTCACTTAACTCATATTGGATCAAGAGACTTGGCGACAAAAGAAAAAATTTAATACTTGAGCTTAACTCACAACCATAGGTTATATTTGGAGACAACGCGACTGAGTAAAATCAAATTCGCTAGATAAAATCACTAACTCTGATCATATTAAGAGATTATCCAACCACCGTTGGATCTATCTTTCAATGGACAATTATCACTAAGTCTCAAAATCTTTAAAGCATATTCTTTTCCATTAAGAGATAGCGCGACAAAGCAATTTACTAAGTCTCGTAAACTTTTAGAATATTCTCTTTCTTTCATGAGACTTAGCGACTATCCTTTTAAGCACATGTAATTTTTTAAGACTTAAGTGCCAAAAAGTAACTTCAAAATTGAACCTGTTTAAGAAAATTAGGGCTTTTTTCAAATTTTGACTAAAAATGACTAGGGTTTAGGGTTTCTAGCCTTTTCAACTTGGTTTTGAGGTTAAAAGATTTATTTTCAGAAGGATATAATCATTTTTGACTATGAACTCAACTTTCTGGGCATAGGAATGACATCCATAATCAAAATTTTACAGGGAAAACATAAAAATAGGAAATACAACTAACAGTGGCACTATTTGAGGATGGCTAAACATAGTTTACGGCAAAGAATCGTAGAATCTCTGGTTGCAGACCTCTTCAAAAAATGAAGGCAATGCTGACTAACCTACTGCAGAAGGGAAACACATAACTGAAAGAGACTATATACAATATAATACATACTTACTTGTGCATAAAAGTTTATTTTTCAATTGAAGAAGGGTTTCAAAAATTTCCCATGCACTGGCAATTGAAAATCTTCTCCATTCATGTTCTTTAGCAAATAGGAATCCTTTCCAAATCTTTGTGAAATAACAAATGGCCCAAGCCATAAAGACTCAAATTTTTTATGCTTTCCTTTATCTTTTGCCCTCACATTCCACTGAAGAACTAGGTCATCTCGTTGGAATTTTCTATTAGTATCCCTTCTCTCAAACAAATATTTCATCTTTTGTTGTAATTTAATGTTTTCCTTCTGGCTATCTCTTCTTGTTTCATCCAACTCTGCCAATTGAATCATTTTATCTTGCATGTTGTCAGAAACATCTAACTGCTCTTCTTGCATGAACTGATATATTGGTAGAAAATTGTTTATAGGCATTTTTGACTGTAAACCATATACCAATTCAAATGGAGATTTTCCTGTTGCCTTTTTAACTGTTATTCTATCAGCCCAGAGTGCTAACCTTAGTTTGGTATGCCATGCTCTCTTATTCTTTTCAAGAGTCTTTTTCAATACCTTCAATATACTTTTGTTACTGGATTCAGCTTGTCCATTTTCCTGTGGGTGGTATGGGGATGAATATGACATTATGATCCCATACTTCTCACAGAAATTTGTTATCTCATATGATCTAAAGCATATGGTATTATCTATTATTAACTTTGAAGGTACACCAAACCTAGTCAGAATATTCTCCATTAAAAATTCAGTGACTACCTTACTTGTTGCCTTTTTTATAGCAATGACTTCAATCCACTTTGTAAAATAATCAGTGGCTACCAGTATCCAACTGTGTCCTCCACTGGATTTTTCTGCAAACTCACCAATAAAATCAATTCCCCACATAGAAAAAGGGGCTTCAACACTTACTGGGTTTAACAATAGGGCCCCTGAAAATTTGAGCTTATTTGAGAACCTCTGACAAGGTTCACTTTTCTGACATATGCATATGTATCTTTAAATAAACAAGGCCAATAGTATCCAGCCCTTAAAATCTTGTGGGCGATAGTCTTGAAAAAAAGTGACCTCCACACTCCCTGCATGCATTTCATTTAAAACCTTCTCAGATTGGCTCTGATCCAAACATAACAATAATACACCATTTCTGTCTTTCCAATACAAATCTCCTTTGACTAAGGTGTATTTTTGAGCCTGTAATTTGAGACTTCTCTTTTGATTGTTAGTCATAGCATCAAGACACTTGGCATTCTTTAAAAAGTACACAATATCAACATAAAATGGTTGTCTTTCTATACTTGTAATTGTATGATCATGTGTCTCTATATCATTCACTTGTACCAAATCCAAGTTATCCTCTGTCATGATTTTTTCCAAACCCTGACCTCTTATCAACTTTGTAAGGTGGATTTCAAGATTAAATTCTTGAATTCTATTTATCCACTTACATCTCTTACTAGTCACTTTTGACCGAGTAAGAATATCCTTTACTACTAAGTGAGGGACATATGCTTGCACATTAGCACAGACCAAATATGGTCTAAAAGATTTTACTGCTTTTACTAAAGCATATGCCTGCTTCTCCATCATCTCATAATTTAGCTCTACAGCCTGGAGAGATTTACTATAAAAGGCTATTGGATGCTCAAATCCTTCTTCATCTTTTTGTAGTAAAACAACAACAATTGTGTGGTAAGATGCAAATGAAAATAGAGAAAAGGGCTTACTATAATCAGGTGATTTTAGAACAAGAGCCTCTTGCACTGCCTTCTTTATTCTTTCAAATGCTATTTGATCTTCTTCATTCCAATTAAATTTTGCATCTTTTTTCAGCAACTTTATGATAAGTTTGACAATTTCTGCAAATTTTTCTATAATTCTTCTGAAAAAATTAATCTTTCCTAAGAAGATTGAACTCCCTTTAAGTTTTTTGGAGCAATGACCTTCTGGATTGCTTATATTCTTTTAGGGTCTATTATTACTCCATCTTTAGACACTATGTGTCCCAGCAACTTTCCCTCTTGTACTGCAAAGTGACATTTCTTAGGATTTAATGAAACACCATATTCTAAAGCTTTGTTGAAAATTTTACCCAGGTGTTCACAATGATCTCAACTTTCTTAGAGTATGCAGTTAGATCATCTTGATAAATGACCATGAACAAGTCGATAAATTCTTTAAAAGCAATATCCACGACCCTCTAAAAAGTTTCTCCTGCATTTATCAATCCAAATGGCATTATGATATAGACATAAGTTCCCCAAGGAGTGGTAAATGCAATCTTGTATTGCTCTGATTCCTTCACTAAAACTTGGTTGTAGCCTGAAAAACCATCCATCATTGATAGCAACTCACAACCAGTCACTCTATGTAACATTGCCTCCATGTTGGGTAAAGAATAGTTATCTTTTAGTGAGGCAATATTCAAATTTCTGAAATCCACACATAACCTGATGTCACCATTCTTTTTTCTTACTGGTACCAAATTTGAAACCCATTTTGAGTGTCTGATAGGCTAGATAATCCCAACATCCTTTAATTTCATCAACTCTTGCTGCATCTTAGGAGCCAACAAAGGATTAATAGGCCTCTTTTTTTGCCTAAATGGTTGCACCTCTGATTTTAGTGGGATCTCATGTTGGAAAAGGTCTTCCATATAAGCTTTTAAATCCTCATATGACCATGCAAAAACATGCTTATATTTTCTCAATAATTTAATCAAATTTGTCCTTATATGGGAATCTAAACCTTTTTCAATGTAAACAACTTGAGGACTAGTTTCTGATCCTAAGTTAATTTCCTCCAAGTCCTTAATCTTAGCATTGCTTATCTTTGTTGAGTGATCATTTTGACTACTGAAAAATGCTTCAAGTTCAACTAGACCCCTAGGAATTTGATTGGAACTCAATTGGACAACCTCATTTTCTAAGACATAGTCTTTCCCATTATTACTCTCAAGTAAGGTATTGCAATCTATGCACTGATTCTCATAATGGTCCAGACATTGAATGAATATCAAAATATCTTGGTCATCCTAAAAAAATTTCCAGTTGTATATATTATATGAAACAATTGGTCTTGTCTTAACTTCAAGTGTTGATACCCCATGTAAGGTCTGATCATCAGTTTTTAGAGCAACATTTGCTAAGAAATCTTCCATTATATTTTTAGACCTGTCTATCCAACTTATATCAAAGGCATCAAACATTTCAATATGATCCCAAATAGCATATTTATACATCTTTAATCTATAATTTTTCACTGCATATTTGGATCTTATTTGGGCTACCACTAATTCAGAATCACCATAAACTTTTAAACATTTTATTCCATGTTTAATGGCAATTTCAAGCCCTAAAGATAAAGCCTCATACTTTGCTGTGTTATTTTTACACTGAAAGGCTAGCAAAAAAGAATATTTGAAAGTTGTACCTGATGGAGATACCAGTAATACACCAGCTCCTGATCCTTCTTTTGAGAAAGCTCCATCAAAATACATTTTCCATAAACCCTCACCTTGTACAGTCAATTCTTTAACCAGAGGATCTATGTTTTTACACTGATGATGATGATCACTCCTCTGTACTGTGAAGTTCTCCATATCCACATCAATGTAGTAGTTAATGTTAGTGTCTTCATACCATTCAATCATGTGAGGAGTCCTACCTTCTCTTGACACTTTAACATTATTTCCAACAATGTTGAAGGTAGCATATGATAAATCACACTGTATGCTGCCTCCAATTGAAGCACTCCATTTTCTGGATAGTAACATCCCATAATGTGGTGGTATGTCAACAACAAGAACATTCATAGTTAAAACCACATCAGGACACACTGCTAATTTTTAAGGCATGGCTTCAATAGTACCAATAATAGGGACTTCTCTAGAATCCATTTCTTGACATTTCCCATGAGGAGTATCCACTTGTAATCCCATAGACTTCATAATTTCTACTTGGATGACAATGTTTGATGCTCCTGAGTCAATCATACATTTTTTAAGCATCCTTCCATTAATTACCAGTGTTAGAAAGAATGGGTCAACAACCTTAGGAGAAGTAGTTGTGTTTAAGAAAATTTGAGGAATCTCAAAAGTCATTACTTCAGCTTCCTTCCCTTTGTTATTTGGGCTTTTATCAACATTTTCTCGACTTTGAACTTTCATTGTAGGCACACTGCTCAACAATAATATAACATTTTCTTTATGTTCATTGACTCTCATCATTTCTAAGAATGGATTTTTTACAGTCATTTGAGACAAACAATGTCCCATGTCTACTGGAGTGTACATTATATTTGAGGACTTTGGTTTTTCAACAATAATGTTATTTTCCTTAATCTGTACGTTTAGAGTTGGTTCTTCTTTCTTAAATTTTTTGTTTTCTACCTTAAGAGAAGTACTTGTTTCTTGTACCTTTTCTTTTCCCTCTTGTACAACAATAGGCTCTGTGGCTTTAGTTACAATCTTGACCTCAAGTTTGTTTTCATTTTCCCCAGGTCCATATTTCTTTTGTACATATTTGGTGTCTATTTTATTTTCTTTTGTAAATACACCAGATGGTTGACTGCCAGTACCACCAACTACTCTATTCCTTAAGTGATAATTGCTTCTAGCTTTGTTCACCAGATCTGCAATAATTCTTGCTTTTTATTCATCTGAAGCTTTTCTGACCAATGGAAAGTCTTGATTATTTTGTGCATAACATCTTACATGGTCATCTATTTCTACTATTCCACTATCTGAAAAAATTTGTTGATGATGAATCTCTATATTTCCTTGTGAACCATATGAATCATGATTTTCAATTTCATTATCTGAGTCTACATCATGACATGAATAGGCATTTGTCATATTATAATCACATTGTTCACTTTCACCATTCCCTTGTTCTTCATTTGCTTTCAAATCTAAGGAAACAATACAAAAATTAGGATTGTGTGGGGCTTCACAAGCCTCACACCAGAAATCATCATTGCACAAATGGACAAAATTTTTATGCAAAGGGTCTGGAGTTTTTTTCTCAGGTTTTTCTTTTCTAGGTGGAGCAATAGGCTTCCCATCCCTAAACTGAGTTCCATAAGGATGATTTTGCATCCTATTCTAAGGATTATAAGTGTTATTATAGGAAGGCCTATTATTTTGAGGAGCCCTATACTCTTTATATTTTGGTTCCTTTAGGTTACTCCTACTAAACCTTGAATCATCTCTCCTATTTAGTTTACCAGACACCCTTCTATTCATCTCAATATTTACTGCTATCTTGTAAGAATCAGTGAGGGTTCTAGGGTTTTTATCCCTAAGAGCATAACCCATTTTAGAATCAAAAGCATTTATATAGGTTTCTAAACATACCTCTTCATCCAACCTTATTTTCTAAAACAATTTATGCATAGCTCTTTGGAATCTGGTATTGAACTCAGTGACCTCTTCATTATAGTTCTTTTTTATGTTATTGAACTCGTTCAGTAAGAACCCCTTATTTGTCTTATCACCATATTGATCTTTAAGTAACTCAATTAATTCATCCATGGAAGCAACATAGCCATTAGAAAGACTTCTAAACCATTCTCTAGCATCCTCTACTAGAGACTAAACAAAAAGATTCATCAACACATCTTCATGAATGATATTCAAATCATCAACAAAATCAATAATTTTTCTTAAGTGTACTTCACAAGAGATGACATTATTACCTGCAAATTTAGGGAACTTTTCTCCTACATCACCCACATCTTTTGGAAATGCATTTGGGTATCCAGGAATGCCAATGAAATTAAATTGCTTATACCTTTCAGAATGCAATGGTTTCCTTTGGAAATTATCACTCTCTTTGAAAGTAGTAGCTTTTGTTTTGGAAGATGTTGTGTTGTCAGTTTGACCATAAGCACATTTGGATGACTGTAAAAAATATATTTTCTTTTTCATTTCTATTGTTGCAACTTCCACCTGTTCTTTTTCTAGCATCTTTGCCATGGTTTCCTTTTCTATTCTTAGTCTTTCAAGATCAATATCCAATTTGGAAATTTTATCTGTTAAGGCCTTCTGAACTTTAGGCTCTTTAGGTTTACTTTCAGTGATCTTTTGTTTACCTTTGTCCTTAAAATTTTGTGAGCTAGAAGCTTTGTGAGTAGTGGGTATTTCTTGGTCTGTATGAGACATTTCAATGTTTCTTATAGTTAGATGTCTTAAGGATCTTCTTCTACTTCTTTTGACATCTCTTCTAACAGCTTTTTTCCTTTTTAAATCTTTCTCTTTTTCTCTGCTGAACAAGGGCTAATTTTTTCATCAAAATCCTTTCTTCTTCAGTGAGTTCATCAGTAGGAACCTCAGATTCCAAAATTATAGTTTCAATTCCTTCTTGTTCACTAGAAGTGGAAGTAGCTGCAAGTATTTCTAATCCTCTCTCTGGAGCTTCTTCATTTTCTGAAGTATTGCCTTCATGATTAGACTGATTGCTACCCTCCTCTCTCCTAGTATCACTTTCTTTAATTCTTGGAGAAGTTTTATCTATATTGACTTGATTTATTTTCTTTCGACAAGACATCTCCATCCTTGAAGTTGATGGGATTCCACCATCTAATACAATTTTAGGATTCCCTTTCATTTTTGACCTAGTATTCATTTTGAAAGATGTTCACTTAACTTGTACTGATCTCAGAGATCTAACTTTAGAGTTTCCACCCAATAGTTGTTTGGGATGAAAGAATACTACCAAAATGACCTTGGAAACTACAACTGTAAATATACTATCTTACAAAACCTCAGAGATTCTGAATACTATTATCATGACTCTACAATCTCTAGTGTTCAAAAAGACCTGTCTGTTTTAACCAGATTCTGGGATACTCCTTAGATACAATTAATTATACCCATTCCCCAGTGGAGTCACCAATTTGTTAATGCAACTCGGATGGGAAAAATTGAGACTGTCATTTGTGACTCTCTTTTTCAACCAGATTCTAGGATGTATCTGCAAAGTATTAAACTTTCTATCTTATTAATCCCCAACAGAGTCGCCAATTTGTTAGCTCTTTTTCTTGCAGCACAACCTTAAAATGACAGTATACTTATATACTTGAATGCAAACTCATTTTTATGCAAGAGACAAGCTAATTGATGAGGTATTTGATAATACTAGGGATACCTATTATCACCTCCTTCTTTTTTGAGCTCCACAGACTCAGCTAGGTATTACCTAGAAAAAATTATTGATTCTTCAGTCAATATATTTAGCGGACTAGTTCATTCACTGATTCGTTATTTCTGACCTCACTGTAACAAATTATAAAACACCTTGGAGATTGTAATGATTATTTTAAAATAGAGTACTATAAGCCAGGCTATGGTCTTGATAACATAAACCAATGAGATAAGGATTTTCATCCTTCTTCCTTTTGATTTTAGGAGGGGCAACCTAATTATCCTCTCTTTAAGGAATCAACAAACTGAACTGTGCCCTAAGAATACAATCACTTGAATGGAATTATTTGTTTTACACTGTATATGATTAAGTAATTTTAAAATATTGGATTGTGAATCAATTACTTAGCAAACATAAAACCAGTGCCTAATCCCTGGGCTATGAGTCAATATCTTGTATAAATCCACAGTAAGGTAATCAATAAAACACTTGCAACAAAGATAGAACACCTTATATACTATCCTCTTCCTACAACTTTATCATCAAATCCTCAAACTAATGCTATGTTACTTGGGGTTACTTGAAACAATTTAATCCTTCCTTGAAGGAACTTACAAGTAACTTGCACAATCACCTTATGATTAGTGTGCTTAGATGCCTTACCTAGATAAACATACAAGAACTATAAAAAAAATGTAAAGAGACAATTCAGATGCAACAAAGAGATTGCAAAATATTTCTATTGATGTCTTAAAGCTTCAAATACATATAGATAGACAAAATAGTACAAAGGTTCAAACACAATTTTAGTCTGCCTTGTAATTCTATTAAAACTTCCAACACTCTCTCCCTTACAAAAAGGTTATAATTACATAAATATAGTCTCAAATCATCTTGGAATCCTTAAGACAAGGATGTAAAAAGCTTCAGATGATTTGGAGACCTAACCCTAAAAACATAGTAAAGACAAAAAATAAGAAATCCCCAAGTGGTGGAAGGAAAAATTTGTAGAATGAAATCAGATTTGCACTTTGTCATTTTGTGAGCTCTGGCACCTTTTTTTGTAGTTTTTCAAGATAACATCTAATATTATATTGAGATCTAGTGACCACCATTTCAGGCTAACCTACACTAGTCTTTAGGATTGCTAACTTCCCTATGCTTGGAGAGCAGGTGCCAGGTGTCCTTCTATTCTTCATCAATGAGGTCAGTGTCCTCTACAACAACTTTCTTCTTTTTTGGTTTTGTCAGTGTGTCCCATGCTACTACATCATCTTCAACAGGCCATTCGAAACTCTAGATGCTCTCTAGTTGTGCTTTCTACCTGTTCCACTAAGCATCAATTATACTTTTGACATCTGTTACAAATTTATTGATGTCAGTCTCAGCCTTAAAAGCTTCATCCAAAATTTTGTTGTAGCACTCCATATCTAACTTTGCATTATCATTAATAAATGCCTCCTTTTTAGGCAACTTGCTATCAAGATCTGCTATGCATATCTCCAAAGATTTGATCTGATTATCATCTCCCTTGATTGGAGGAATAAATCTATTGAAATCTGATCCAAGGAGACTCATTCTGGAATCAATCTGATTTAACTTGCCTTTGAAAAAAGGCAAAGTTACATTTATCTTTTCTATTTCATCTCCAAATTCTAAGACTATTTCTAGAAGGTCCTTCCTATGTGGTTGCAATGATGCCAACCTTTCAAACAGTTGTGTCTTGCTAGACCATATCCCAAAATGGGGGTTTAAAATAGCAATATAACCTGTAACTTCAACATGCAAAATAGGAAGTTTATTATATGAATTAAAAATCAAATCAATCTTATCCTTCAAAATATCAATCCTGTGCTTGAAGATGCTCATTAATGCCCCTAATACTGCTTCATTATGCTCTATAATCTATTTCTCCATCTCAGTGTTATCCCCTGTCAACTCTGTTTGGACCTCTTCATGAGCAATATCCTTTGGTGGTGCTGGAATGACCTCAGGTTTATCCATTGACTGATGAGTCAATTCTCTAATTGTTTTCTCCAAAGCACAAATATTGATCTAACATAATTCCCTATCTTTTGCAAGGGCACCGGTCTCTTCTATCAGAGTACTATATCTCTGAGATATCTATTCTGTCTTTGCCACATTTAATTGAGAAAAATGTGATAACACTTGTGATATTTCCATGTCATTGGTGTTATTCACAGACCACACCATTTGGTTACCAACCATGCTTTCCTGAATATTTATTAAAGCTAGTTTCTAATCCTTAGGAGCTAGGCTCCACATAGCAACAGCCTGGGACTTTGGATCATAACCAAATCCTTTTATCAATTCCCCCACTTGGACCTCTGATGACAATTTTAGATCTGGTTGCTTCCTTATTTGGTCAATAATAATTGTCGAGGCTAAATCCAGACCTCAATAAGTAGCATACCACTAGCTTTAACCATTTTCCTTTCTTCTTCTGGAGAAATATCCTCTATTTTAGTATCATAATTCTGTATAGCCAATAAGGCTTCTACTATTACTGGCTCTCTTCCATCTATCTGAAGTTTTTTCTTAACTTCCTGCTATTTATGCCACCTAAGGAAATATTTAAATTCCTTGGTTTTTATGAAATTATCATCATCCAAGAACTGTTGCTGATGAATGATCCTTTCATCAATGCATGCTTGAAGAGGCAATTCAACATTCTCCTCTTCATCCTATTGTAACTTCTTTCCTTTTCTAATCTCCTTTCTCAATAAATGGTCATATGGCCTATTTACAGGAATAAGGGAACTAATTTTATCCCTTTTCTTCTCTCTTCTCACATAGACTAATGCCTGGGAAGGCTCTCTAATTTCAACCTTTTTATTTTTGAGAGGAGGTTCATTAGTAACCTCTATTTTTGGGACCTCTATCAGGTCAATAATATTGTCTCCTTCAACTGCCTGCTCCTTTGCAATTGCTTGATAATCTGGATAGGCAGTGGGTGAAGGATAGCCCTCATCATTGTCATCATCATACTCTGACTCAGAGTGCTCTGGTTGACCTTTCTTTGGGACTATAAGTGCTTCTGCCAATTGATTGCACAAGAAAGTATGAGATTCAATCATACCCTCTATCCTCTTCAAATATGGTAGATTAGGAAAGAAACCTCCAAATGACAATCCTTTTCTCTTTACCCGTCTTTCCATGTCCATTAATTCTTTGACTTTACTTGCTCTTGAAATCACCATCTCATCCTCAAGAATATTTCTTATAGCATCCTCCTCTATGCATTCCTCATTTTCTTAAGGATAAGGAATAGTGGGGTTCAGGATTTTCTTGGAATTTGTAGTGAATGCTTCCATATCAACATACATATACAGTGTTGCACCCATCTTGTAATGGCTTAGCCAGTTGTCTACTAGATCTATGGTCCTCTTACCAATAGTAAATTGATATACTTTGAACTATCTATGAGTGAATGTTCCTTTCCTATGAGGAGCTAGATGCTCCTTATTTGTCAACATAAGTTTCCAAATAAATTCCATAGCTACAATTCTAGTAGGGACATGAAATGGGAGTACATGTGGTGGATGTGTACATCCATACACTCTGATCATGGTAAAATTATGCTCCAAGACGAAGTCACCCCAATTGTGATCTCCGGGCCACTTGTTAACATATTCACAAGGCCTGAGTAATTGTAGTAGCTTTCCTGGCAATCTGGTCTTGTTCACCTCTAAGCACTGCAATAATGGATAAGCTATCCAATTTTCAAATGCACAAAAGTTACAATCCCTAGTAGTGTAATTCCAAACTTTTATCCAAAACTGGATATAGTTGGGCTGACCCTGGTACATTCTTTGTGGCCTCAAAATATCCAAATTCATAAAAGGGTAGTTGAAATACATGATTACATGCATTAGTATGGAGTAATGTAAAAAATTTGGCTCCTTCTCCTTTCTCTTTATAGCTACAAACCTCTCATGCATCTTATTGATTATATATTGGATATAATCATAGGTTGTGCTAATATGAATATCTTACAAGTCTAGGGTTATCATCAAAACATCTGCAGTAATTCTCTCTAAACCTCCATCCCTTCCTAGTACCCTACAGAGTGCATAATAAATGTACTTGATATAATGGTTTAAATCCTTATAGGCATGAGGAGCAAGTCCAGGAAAGGGGCAATATAGTTCTTAGTCTGCCTAGGAATGTGTCTTTGTACTAGATCTTTGACTACCCCAGTCTGTTTCTCATATCTAGCCTCCTGTTTCTTCAAATCTATCTCTATTGCCATCGGGTAGTAAAGATTGAAAGATTTCATAAATGAATCCCTATTCAAAGCTAGTAATATAGTACCGTCGCTTTTCTTGATTATTTCAGAAAGCTCATCATAATTGTTTGCTAAGGCTAGTACAAGGTCAACATCTAAAAATACATCAGGTATAATTAACCTAGCTAACCCACATGTCCAAGGGTTTGACACAGGTATAACTTCAACAAAATTATTGTAAAATTAGTTAAAGAGAGAGTAACCTGATAAACCTCGATTTTTAGCATCCCAAATGTATGCTAGGTCATCAATCAACATGTCATCCTTTAACTTGTTATTCTGTGTTGATCCCGATAGTAATTGCAGAAATTCATCTAAAAAATTTCTCTTGCCCTTTGCTTCATTGTGCATGTCTTCACTCCTCCCATTGGTGGAAGCTACACTGACTGCTCTGCTCATCTTGGCTGTTTGTTTCTATCAACCTTTTTTACTGATATTGAAAGAAAACTATTCACTAGAAACCCTTATCACCAATTGTAAAAACCCTCTAAAATCTACAATTGTGAACTTTGAGAACACTGCTAATCACAATCTTCACTGAACTCTCAAACCAGAAAATCACCTCTTTAAATCACTTGTGCTGAAAAATCAAGTTTTAAGAAAATACTGAGCTCTCTATAATAATTCGTAGTTCTCTGAAATTGGAAGCTGGTGAGAAAGAAATGACAATTAGATACGCATACTTATAATTTAGAAATCAATGCAAATGTCTCTTCAAACTGGTAATTCAATCACTTTACCATTAGTTTTACGCATTGTGACATCAATTCCTGTTTAGATAGCCGTGGCATTCAAACTGTTAGGTAATCAATTTCTGATGAGTGTTTTTGTATATAAAACCTTATAAAATTTGAAATGAGATTGAGATCAAATCTGATTGGCTGCATTAAATCATATTACGACTACTTTCCCATCTGTCAAAATCTTTGTAATCTGATTGGTCAACAATTGTCCATGATGGCACCTCAGAAAAGTCTTTATTAAACTCTGGTTAACTTCTAGCGATCCAGCGACTGAGTGATATTCTTGTTGCTTGATGTTTTTGATAACTGCAGTTCCCTCAAGAGACTTAGCGACTACAATAGGATTAAATTCTTGATCAACGGTTATCTCCAAGTTGCCTTATGTTTTAACTTAACCTTTCCTTTTATGGAGACATCGCGACTAAGCCCTTTCTTAACTATTCTTTCACCTTGAGTCACATATGGAGACTTAGTGACCGTGTCTTCTCTATGTCGCCATACTAAATCCTTAACTCATGTTTTATTCTGAGACCTTGAGACTAAGCACCTTAGTCTCTTAATTGCTTAATTATTTAATCTGTGCAATGTGCATCTGGAGATAACGCGACTACCGTTGATCATCCTTTCCTCTGTATCTGATGGTTGATATTGAGTCTCATAATATTTATATCAAACTTTAAAATGTCTTGATACCTAGTGACTACATATAATATTAACCTCTATTCCCCTCAGTCTCTTAATCGGTAGAAGAAAATTCACTTGGCTATCTCATTTGGAGACTCCCCGACAACCATTGGATCTATCTTGGCAATATCTGATGGTTCTCGCTAAGTCTCATAAAATTTTATGTAAACCCTAAATCATTACAAGACCTAGTGGCAACACTCTTTGTCTCATAATTGCCAAATTTTCTTATTTTATTCAAACTTTAATCAGAGACCACCTGACTATATCCTTTATCTTTATCATACTTGATTATGTGTCTCAATACTATTCCTTGTCTCATGATCACTGAATGATTTCTGACTTTTCAAATATTATAAGCAACTTCACGCTATCCATTAGATCTCTCTTTGATCGGACGGCTGTCTCCAAGTCTCACAACCCTTTTCTTAACTCATCTTTAATTCTAAGACCTAGCGACAACACTATTTCCAAACTGACTGCCAACCTGAGTTTATCTAGAGACTTAGCGACTGTTGAATCTCCATGTTGCTGGATGATTTTTAAACTGTGGCCTTGATCAGGATACTTCTCGACTTTTGTTGGATTTGAAATGAGATGAATGGTTGTCGCGTAATCTCCAGATCTTTCACTTAACTCATATTGGATCAAGAGACTTGGCGACAAAAGTAAAATTTTAACACTTGAGCTTAACTCATAACCATAGGTTATATTTGGAGACAACGCGATTGAGTAAACTCAAAGTCACGAGATACAATCACTAACTCTGATCATATTAAGAGATTATCCGACCACCGTTGGATCTATCTTTCAATGGACAGTTATCGCTAAGTCTTGCAATCTTTAAAGCATATTCTTTTCCATTAAGAGATAGTGCGACAAAGCAATTTACTAAGTCTCATAAACTTTTAGAATATTCTCTTTCCTTCATGAGACTTAGCGACTATCCTTTTAAGCACATGCAATTTTTTAAGACTTAAGTGCCAAAAAGTAACTTCAAAATAGAACCCGTTTAAGAAAATTAGGGCTTTTTTGCATTTTTGACTAAAAATGACTAGAGTTTAGGGTTTTTGGCATTTTCAACTTGGTTTTGAGGTTAAAAGATTTATTTGTAGAAGGATATAATCATTTTCGATCATGAACTCAACTTTTTGGGCATAAGAATGACATGCATAATCAAAATTTTACAGGGCAAACACAAAAACAGGAAATACAACCAACAACCTCGAAGAAGCAGTATGGACCTATCAAACTACATGGAAAACAACAACATGGTTTACTCCTTTTGAGTTGGTATATGGAAAAACAACTGTGATGCCGATTGAGTTTGAACATAAAACTTTACATATGACATTGCAACTCAACATTAATCTTATTGAAGCACAACACAACAGGATCCTGCAGCTTAACCAGCTGGCTGAGATAAGGAAATCCACCTTGGAGCACACTTAATTGGTTTAGACATAGCAAAAAAAATGGCACGATTCTAATATCCTTACCAAACAATTTTCTCCTGGTGACTGGGCTCTTTTGTATGACTCCAGATTCCAAGAAACCCAAGGTAAGCTTAGAACACGTTGGCTTGGCCCTTATGAGATTATACATGTTTATGCTAACAGAGTAGTTCAATTATCCATCATTGACCCTGTACGTTTCAAGTTACTAGTGAATGGTCATTGTACCATAAACCTAAGAAAAAGGCCGATTTCCTGTGGTCGTTTGAGATTTCTCCTGCCCCAGCTGAACCTCCTCCAGCTGAAGACTTTCTTGCAGCCGAAGAACCTCCTCCCGCTGAAGACTTTCCTGCAGCCAAAGGACCTCTTCCTGCTAAGGGCCTTCCTACAGCCAATCAGAGTAATTATTTGCTCCAGTCGTCTCTTTGACATTTTTTTTTCCACATGCAGTCATAATAATTTTTTTTCGTTTCCCACGAAAATCGCTTGTCTATAATAAAAATGTCATCCCATCAACTTTTTCATCACTTTTTTTTTGCCATCATCACATTCACGACACCTCATTATTGCGCCAGCTCAAATTTTTGCTCTGCACACATCATCAAATCTTTCTAGATTTGGGCATTTCAAGGTAGAATATTCAAAGGTACGTAGTACTTTATTGTTTCAAAAAGTTTTTGTGTCATTTAATATCATTATGGTACATTGTAATTAATGTAGTGTTTCATCCATGATTTTGCCATACTTTTTCACCATGCAAGTGTGGACACTTATCACCTTTTTTTGTAGGGGGTAGTCCGATAGGTTTTTTGAGTAACAAATGACTTACCCCACAATTTCCATCAGCTCAAATATTCTGTCAGTTTAAAATCTGCTGTCATGATTGCCATCCTTTATCATTAATATTTTTCTACAAGAATTGTACTATGTAGTCATGTCAAAAATGATGATTTGACAATCCCTGTGCATATAACATTTTGAAATCAACCCTGTCTTTTAAACTCAAAATCTCAGCTTATATTTACAACAATATTTCAAAAATTTATTGTGTCTTGTCTACGTTACTCGGAAAACTAGAAAGCTTTATTCAAATTCTAGGCACAACAGTGGCATTTCAACAAACATAATTAATAGTAGCAGTGGAATAATAAGGTTTTTTAGAGTTTTTAAAAAATTGTTGAAGTTTTCAAACAACAGGATGGGTGGTCCGCTTATATGACACAAACCAACAAACCACTCATTATTGTTATAGGACCAGGCCAGTATTCAGGTTTTTAACAGAGTTGTGTGGCTAACTTACTTTGTAAGGTTGAATGGTCATGATGAAGCCACAACACTAGAATTCTTGAGGACTTACAACAATGGTGTTGCATATATCAAAGGGCTGTGAGTAGAAGCTTCTGAAGCAAGAATTGCCGAAGTCTCTAGAATTCCTTCCACAGGAGAAGCGTTTCCGCATGGGCACGATGCATGCACAGCTAGAGAAGAATTTTCTTTACCAGCAGATGTTCCAGTAGATTACAATAAACATGGTATTAAGTGATTATCTCTTCTAGGAGATTATCCTTAGTTGGAAGTACATATTATTAGGTACATTACCTGTGAGGGCCATTTTTCCTTTCTACATGCAATACACTTCAAATTATTGAGTCATTTACGACATGGCCGTTTGGTAAATGTCCCCAATTTTCTTTATGCCCTTTTAAATTTAAGAGCTAAAAAGGTAAAAAAGGGGCGATAGAATGCAGTGACCCACCACAATTTAATCAAGCTCTTGGTGGAAAGGTCATTGTGGGATGTCTCTCCCATGTCCTGGGACAAATTTATTGCAGCGCCTCATGTTCATTTGCACGGAGAAGGGCCACGACCAAAAATTCAAGACCAACAAGGGAATAAACCTGATAAGGATGAGGAACTTGTTGAGCTAGAAGAACCTTTTAGGAATCCTTCTCCTTCGGGAATTGATGTGGAGAATGTGGCATCCGGCCATCCAAACCCTACCTCAGGGAGTGGAGGAACCGAGGTTCCCACAGTTTCTTAGACCCTAAAAGCTGAGAAAAAATATAAAGAGGGTAAGGGTAAGGCCAATATGGCAGAATATATGAGTCAAGATGTTCCCGTTTCTACTATTTCTCTTGCAAACACACCTATCAAGAGAAAAAGAACTTCACAAAAGTGTCCTACAACTTCTGTTGATACTCCATTACGAAGAAGTGTTTGTTTGAACACTACACAAACAGAGAACAAGGATTCCACTATTACGGTTGACCCTTCTCCTAAGTCTCCTCTGAGGATCCTTCACAAGAACAGCCAAAAACAAGTAGTCCATTTGCAGAATGCCAGGATATGATGGAGGAGGATCCTGTAGCTGCTGATGTGGGTAAAGAAGTAGAGTGTATAATTCCAGAGGCAGAACCCAAGGGAGCCAAAAAAGAATCTTCTTCTTGACAAGAAGGCAATCACGAGGAAACAACCCTTGTTCCAATTGATGTGCCAGTTTTTGAAAAGAAAAAGGAAGGCCAACAAGCAGCCAAGCCAGTCCCACACACGAAGCCAAAAGAGGTAACTGTTCATGCCCTCTCAGTTGACTATTTTAATGAGATGCAATATCAAAATTCAATGTGGGAGTTAGAAAAGGAAAAATTGAGAAGGGAACTCGAGAGGAAACAACAAGAAATTCAATTCTTGTAGAGTAAAATAAATAAAATTATAGACATAATTCTGGGTTTAATAGAGTGCAGACTACCACCAAGGGTTTATACCCTATGCCTTAAGGAACAATTCCTACTGTTTAAGTTAATGCGTGTCCTTTGGGATCTCAACTTAGGCATAGGAACCCCACAGGAATTTGTGGCCACATATAATACATCACCTGATTATGTCAAGAATTTGTTATGCGAGTTACATCTTCACAATTATGTTGTTCCTTCTAACACTGATTGGAATCCCCTACTTTTTGTTGACAATATTCATTTATGTGCCCTTCTTTCCTGGACCCAAAATGAGATTAATTATGGAGAACAATTGCATAGGTACCGAATACTTGAACAGTCCATTTCATTGCCTCTTTGTCCTAAAAGCCGGTCACCTCGACGGATTTATTGTGATTGGATGCAAATTATTTATGAGTTTTATGATTCTGCACCCATAAAAATAATTCTAGATAGTTGTGAAGAAGTTTTTGTGGCATTTGAGAGATTGTCACTAGCAGATGGGAAAAGAGCAGCCAAGGGATTAAGGTAGAGATGTGGGAGATTAACTATGGCACTCAAAAAGGCAGAACCACATAGTGTGATCAACCTACAAGCTGAAATGGAGTGTGTTCACTGGTATATACACTTGGGATGTCAACCATGGCCCGAAAGATGGTTTCCACTTACCTTTCAGCTTCCTCTACTTTTATGGCCGCTATATAGCTCTGTGGATAATGAACAGGATGAGCAACTGGAACTAAGTAGACGCATGAAGATGGAGAGGACAAATAGATTTTACTGGTGAGTGGGCACCTCCATGAGTTGAGAGACACAGGAAGGAGACCTCTGAGTACTTGCAAATATCTGGAATGTCTCAGTTCCTAAGGACCGACACTAGTCTTCGTGAGGGGAAAATAATAGGCCATTTTAATGTCATACTTTAGATACCCTAGGAGAACTTTTGATAGGTCTTTTGCCATGTCTTCTCTTATTTACTCCAAGAATTTATGCTTTAAAATTTCTAATATGTGGTAGTCAACCACTAAACCTATGCTATGGACATATGCTTACTTAATATGCTTTATCTGGATGAATATGATCTATTTATTACTATAGAATCATGATCATATTTTATGGATGAATTAACTGATTGAGTGATAGATAATGCTTATGTACTTTAATGATTATTTACCATGAATGCTCTTATCCTAATGTTTTAAATGCAGCACATCAAAGTAGCAACCATCGTCTTGATCAGGTGAGCACGTCCATGCGCTGGATGCTTGACTCGGTCCTGTAGTAGATGCACATAGATTGAACATCGGCGTCGCATTAGCAGAAGGTTTCTGGTTAATCAAGGTGGAAACGATTGAGCGAAGACTTGGAAAATGCAATAAGTTCCGTGATGAATTCTAGGAGAGAGTGAGAAGTTAGATTTGCTGTCAACGCAATTATTTCCTCTTTTCTAGATCGATTCCATTTCTCGCTTTCTAGCTTTCCTTTCTGTTAGTTGTTTGAAATAAAAGCTCCGCCTTTTCTTAGGGCACATTAAGTTTAGCAGTTAGATATTTCCTTTAAATAAAGCCCCACTCCTACGTGAGGAAGAAGGGCATTATTAGGAGATAGTTGCAGTATAGTTCAATTCTATTGTTTTACTATTTATGAGAATCTCTGTACTTTGTTATCCATTTTAATGAAAAAATGAAGTGTTGAGATTAATTTTGTGTAATTGAGTGTTTTGGGTACTCACCCAAGGGGGCCCACTTGGTGAGGAATCCATAGTTAGATTCATTTTAGTTTAGTTTTCTTTCCTGCTGTTTCATCATTTCAATTCCTATGCTGAATAGGTTCTCCAACCAAAGCCACGGGACAACTATCGCTTCCTGTAGCCAAACAACAGAGTAGCTAAGGCATTGTAGTTAGTTTGTGCACTCTTCCATTCGGATAGCAACGTTCACTTGCATTATTTACTTTCAAGTATTTTCTTTTAGAGCAATAGCTTAACTTCCTTTCGAGTATTCATTTCATGTAGTAATAGTATAGTTTCCCTTCAAAAGCATTTACTTCCTGCAGCCATAGAATAGTTTCTTTCCAACATTTGTTTCCTGCAGCGATTAGAGAGTGATTGGTTGAGAAAGTGATTGGTGCATATATTTTTCTGGCCTGTTTCAAGTAACACGTCCTTGGGTTTGACATATTAAGTGAGTTTCTTATAAAAAGGATGAAGTGCTTAGTTGGATGTCCAATCCCTGAGTTAAAGGATTATGCCTAGTTTCTGAGCCTTTATAATGAGTGATCAGGTGCTCAAATCAACAGATTGGATTTCCTATGGAATTTCCAATCCAATGCTAGGAAACCTAAGTGATTTGGCCAACTAACAAGATTCAACCAAGTTAAGGTTGAACCCTCTGCAATTCTGGCTCTGCAGAACCAAGGCTGGTAGGTCTATACCTTAAAATTATCCTTCAAGTCTTAAGGATTTTTATAGTAGATAGAATACACCTCAAACCCTCTCTCTCAAGTATGGCAAGGCACTTGACATAAATCTAACTGAAAGCAATATATCATAAACTGTAAATTGAAATACTTTGAGTAATTGAAAGAATGTTTAGTAAATATGTACGTGTATTGAAATGAGCATATAGATAAGATATCGCAAAACTATAAAAAATGAACTGAATAAATATCATCCAAATAATGATTAGACAAGTGCCTTATTCTATCACAGGCAATAGAGTGAAAATCATCCCAACCCCATGTACAACCTTAGAGATGGTTTGCAAGAAACATATCACTTCAAAGACGTTATGACGAGCATGTATCTTAAGACAAATCCACAACTATCTCAATTGAGTTTAACTCCTCAAATGACAGACCGATTGATTGTGGCCACAATCAGTTGAATTTAACCATGCAAGATGAAAATACCAATTGATAATGAAAGTTGTACATTTAATCAATTAAGTATGCAACATCAAACTATCACTTTGAAGAAAATCTAAAGATTTTATCCAAGGGACTAATCAAAATTAAGTTGAGTCCATTCCCACAGATGAAAGAAAAAAACACTTATCTTTATTGATTTTGAAAAAATAGTACATCTATGTCCATGTTACACTTGTTGATTAAAAACTATCCAAATATGTGAAATTGTATTATATTGTATTGTCTTGTCTCTTTACATTTTACATTATGTATATATATGTGTTTGAGTGGCTTTCACACCTCTTTAGGGTGAAAAGACACAACCCTTATTACAAATTATTTTGAAAAACAATAAACTAACTAAAAAATAACTACCTAACTTTCGGATTTGGCTTTGGTCGAAAATCCAAAACACCCTGTGAAAAGCTAATATTTCTGCTGGAGATAGGAAATTTGATTTCCCAAACCGGGTCGTGTTTAGATTTGTAAAATTCGACCATATTCAGCCTCTGTCGGCATCATCTTTGTAGCATGTCGAAATTCTAGCATTTTCTGAAGGCTTGGATTAGTTAGTTCTATTTATTTGTGTCATAAAACTTCCTTCCTTTGATTTTTTTAGTATGGAGAAACTTGCTTCTTTATAATGGATTGGGACTTCTAAATTCTCAAAATTTAGGGTACCAGTACATTGTTTAACTGAAAGTTCATATTTGTTGCATATAAGAGATTACACATCGCTTGAATTGGGTTTGGAGGGAACTGCACGAGGAGGAGGATGGAAAGGGAATGTCTTGTGGTAAGTTCTTCTTTATTGCAACGACCTAAAGCTTTTGTTACTACGTTTTTCTTGGGTTTTTATTTTCCACACTTTCTAGCATATCCTAGGTGTGTTGGATTTGGCCTCGTTCAGTGACAACACAACAAATTGGATCTGGGATGAAAGGGATGGGACTTGGTGCCTTTACACTGGATTGGACTGTAATGTCTGCTAAATATAGGCCTAGGCTAAGAGCTCTGAAAAATATTGTTCCGGATTGTATAAATTTGGCGTAGGCTAAAGTCCCTGTTTAGCAAGATGACATTTGGCCCAGATTAGTTGGACCCTCAGTGAAAGAGTTCCATTTCTCATCAAAGGAACATATGGCTAGCATAGATTATGCCCTTATGAACTAGGGCAATAATAGCTGGGCTATGCATTGGTAGTCACCTATTAGTGACTCAATGACTTTGGGATTAGAACCGTGAGCATCCGGTAAACTCAGAAAAACTACCTCTCTCGACAGAGACCATGGCACTCACGAATCCTAAAAAACTCTCATTAAAATTATGGCTTGTAACATACCTCAAGATTTTGAACAAATCATTTCAAGCGATGTCGATGCAAAAAATGGGCAGACTTTGTAGGAAAAATACCATGCAACCCTACGAAAGTAGACAAACTAAACTGATCTTTGTAATCTATTTATAAAAAGCTAAAAGCAAATTTAAAAATATTGGTTTATTGAACTAGAGATAATAAAAATCTTTATTGCAAAATATTTGATTTGATCAGATGGAGGAAATCTGATTTGATTCGACCACATAAAGGAAATCTGGAAATATGATTTGATTTTGAGGAAATTTGATTTGATATTCAGAGATTTGTTTTTGAGAGGCGGTTTCCTGCATGAGAAAAATCATCAAATGGTAAGTAGTTTTGTGGTTTTGGCGTCGGATAGGTTTGGGGTGAGATCCCCACTTATAATAGTCTATCGGCTAATAAATAAAAAATTCTTAAATTAATAAATAGAATATTCTTAAATTAAGTTTATTTTTTTCATATTCATTTTGTAGAAAATCAAGTTTTAGAAATGTTAGGCAAAATCAAAATTAAATGCAAATTATATATTAATCCATATCCTTATGAGAATATATATATTTACTCTTTGAATTAAGAATACATTTTTATTATAGATATTATTTGGCATACTTTACATATATTTCTCTAAATATAAGTATGCTAGTTATTAGTTCCTACCTATGGAAGGATACTCTATGCATCCATTACATGCTATTTACCTTTTTAATTGAGTAATCAAATTTAATAATTTTTTTAAACAAGTATATGTATGTTATATAGCTTTAAAATTTATGTATATTTAATTGATTTAAATAAAACTATTTATCTATCTTTTAATTGGTTGAAACTGCTGCCAACAGTAAGTAGAAAAATAGAATTTAATTAAAAAAAACCCAACCTGATAGTCCCTGATCACAGCTTCTGTCCTTCTGGAAGTCTCCATTCTCAACGTTTTCCCTAGCTCAAGGCTGTGGTCTTGTAGAATCTTTGTCCATTATGCTTGAAGCATGCCTGGAAAGATATCCTCAAGTCCATCTTAATGATAACATGTTGCATGCCTATATTACAGAGCTCGGTGTACTCGAAAGCAAGGCTTTTATCAGGTATGTTCCATCTTAACATCCCCTATTTCTGACAACTTTTATAGAGGAATTCTATTTTTGAATATGAATAGAAATAATTCATCTTCTATTCCGCCAGAATGTCGCGCTCTCCATTCGGCCTTTTAGGCAGAAAATGTCACCGGAAACTGTTCCGCTAGGCATGAGAACTGTTGTTCTATTGATGTTTTTGATGGGCATGCGCTGGGTTACTAGGGTCGAGGAGATGTAACCCACGAGGCCGATTGCTTCATTGTTTTGCATGCCGATGAAGGCTAGGTAAAGGCTGACTCATGTAGAGGGTGAGATTTGAACCGGTCTGAAAAAATAAATGTGTTATGAATAGAAGACATAAATTTAACAATTACATGCAGAAATATATAACCAATATCAAAAAATAATAAACCAAACAGAAGAGAACACAAGATACAAGGATTTAACGTGGTTCACCCAATTCTTGGGCTACGTCTACCAAACAACAAGTCCAATCTTATTATTAACCAGTGATTACAATTTGATTGCAATACACAATCCCTTACAACTCAATTCTGCTGTAAGAAGCTACTAAGACATACATTAATACAAAACCCTAACCCTAAGCCAATTTATACAATCTTTATGCCATCTTAGGGTTAGAACACGTCGGCCCAGAAATTAGCCAAAATAAGCCTCAAAAAATTTGCATTGCAGAAAGTGTAAAATACTTTCCTGGATAGTACTTTCCTGATCAATCACCACAATATAACAATCTCCCACTTGGGGACTGATTAGACTCCACATAAACCAACAAAATGATTATAAAAATAATCTTCTATAGAAGTCAAACAAAATCCAACACATTCAAAACTGTGCAACTCACAACAAACTCCCCGTTTCCAAACTCCCAAAGCACACATAAAATCTCAAATTCGAACAACCTAAGGAAGTAGAGAAAGAATTCAATTCAAAACAATCATGTCAACAAACTCTAACAACTAAAGAATTCAATTCAAAACTAGGCAACTCAAAACTCAAACCAAACTCCTAGTTTTCAAGCTCCCAAATAGAGTATTCTCGAACTAGAACAACCAAACAAACCAAAAAACTCTCCCAAAATAGAAAACACCCCCCAAAAAGAAAAAAACTCACACACAGAAAGAGATTCAAACATGCATAAATCAATCTACCAAACCAAACCGAGGCATTGATCAATTCATTGACATACCGCGGATTAACTGGGCTAAATCTACACTCATGACTGGGGCTAATGAGGCTAAGAAGCGTCTCATTAACAGACTGACCAGAGCATCCTTTTGTGACAATTAGAGCCTTACCTGACAGCTAAACTCCCCTATACCACATGATTGAATTCCCAACTGAGTTTAATGGAAATGAAGACATAATTTTAATAATAGAAGGAAATGGGCCTTATCCTTCATAGGCCCTAGTTCAGTTGGGCACTTTTATTGATATGAGAGAATTAGGACACTATATGATTGATAAAGTCCAACTTTCTACATAATACTTGCATTTCTCAACTCGGTTACCTATGTTGTTATAGAATAGTATATCCATTGTCAGAATATGTGGGATTCAAAGACTTGTTAATTATGTCATGCTCCAATATCCTTATTGAAACATTAGGAGACTATTTATTGAGTAAAATCCTCTAATTTTGCATGGGCCTCAATTCTTTTAGTTGAGTTAAATAGGACATGGACTATTTTGGGACATTTAAATCTTATTCAAAAAGAAATGGGAGCCATCCCTTCATATAATTTCCTCATTTCAGTTTAGTCTATGCAGGCTCTGTGAGAATTGGGACTTGCTCTGCTTGATTAAGTCCTTTCTTCCATATATCATTTGAATGTCTCTAGCTTATTTGAATGAGCATTATATCATTGCATGGAACCTAATTTTGGTAGATAAGGAAACATATTTCATCTTCTTAAAGGCTTTCCTCAGTTCAGTTGGGTTCTACAATTGCTCCATTAGAATTAAGGAAGCATGTCTCTTCCATGTTGCCAATAATATGTCAGCAAAGTTCTTTTTCTTTCAGTATTCTGTAAGATTAAGGGCACCATCTACTCGATGAGGTTCTCTGTGTATGCAAACCATTTTTATTCTCATTTGATTGGGGTTATTTCAGTAATCTGTAATGACAGAGAATATATTCAGTAAAATCCTCTATTGCAAGAGCACTTGAAGCACAAAGTTGAGTATGGCTATTAGAGTACTGCAAAGATGGGAACATTCCCTATGTGTAATTTATATGTAACAAGTGGTCAAAGACCTTGATTTTCTTTTTGCTCTCCTAGTAAATAAATGTATTTTTAGATCTCATTCAGACTTGGCATGACTTGCACCAGATAGGTATGGTAGTTATGCCAAGTGGACCATTCAATTTCTTTTTGAGTGGATTCAAGAATGATAGGATGGTTTGCTATTGATATTTCATCGGTCTTTGAAGGGATTGCGAATTGCTGTTTTAGAATTTATTTTGTCCTAAGTCTCCATATAAAGCAAGATGGATTATATTTGTAAATTTCAATTTTGGGAAATGCAGGAACACTTACATGGGAGGATTTTCTTTAGATGCCTATCGATTGATTGTTTCACGTACACTGGATTTTGTTGCTTGCCAATATCTTCTTAGGAAGGATTCAGATATAGAGTTCTTGTGTGATTTCCTATAGGAACAAATTAGCTTGTTGATGTTAGGATGGATATGACCCATGGAATTATAATAATTTGCAGAGGAATTTGTGAAATAATATTTTGATCAGATTGTGCATTGTTTGATACCAAGAGAAAAGACCTGGCTCCAATAAGTCATTATATCTTTGCATTTCTTTAGGAATTTTTATTTTGCAGTATTTTTTATTTACAAGAAAATGTAATTTTAAAATTCATTTGGTTATGAATTTCTACCTTTCATGCCCATAAATATTATTTTTTTAATGTAATGTCCATACTTTTGATTGAAATATTTGCTTGAAATTGCGCTCATTTGTTTAGGTCATAAGCAATCCTCAGATGACACCTGTACATACTTTTGTGTGCAGCTATGATTTAAGCGACATGCCTCCTGGCACAAAGGTGTGTTTGACATTATGATTTTCATATTCATTGTTGGTTACAATAAAATTGAGAGCTTGTCTTGTTGAATACACTTTCATTCAGTAAGATCAGAAGGATCTTAAAACATGTAAAGAATTCATAAGAAGCCAAACAAATTGTAGGGTTAGTATTTTTTCAATTAGACGAAGGCATTGTAGACTTCAACTGGAACATCTCTTGTTAGACTAGCATGGCCGCTCTGGTAAGAAATCATGGTAACATGAAAATTTTATTTGCTCTGCAATGGGTTTATGCTGTCATCATATATGCTTCTTTTTTGGGAAAATGTTGAATATGCCAATTTAATGTTTTATTTGCATGCTCTTTTGTTGTGTGATGGTGAAGGTGATGAATTTATTTCTTACAAATCTGTGTTATTTTTCATACATTGAACGATTTCTTTTAGATGCATTTTTTTCCTTATGATGTTTGTTTTCGAAAACCATCATCATAAATTGTTTTTGATAAGAAGACTTGCTTTTAGCTCCACCTTGTACCTATGTCGCCTAAAGTCCGTCTCTTGAAATAAGCAAATTTCATCCTCCATTAAGAAGAAAAGCTCCTCATCTTGTTTGGTACAATCAATAGGGATTAATCTCCAAATCAATAAGTTCTCATGGTTTGTTCTTGAAATTTCTTGTGTGCAGCTAAAGGCTTAATTGTACAAAAACTAGGTCATTGAGGTGATGTTGAATTAATATATTTTTCTTTATAGTATATGAGCATGAGAAAGTATCCACAAGCTTAGGTATTTGATTTGATTTTTCAATTCGCTCAATATTGATATCTAGTTTTGCACATTAGGCTTATGGTTATGGATATTGTTTATAAACATATTTATTTCTTCTCTATGTTTCATTGTATTTCAATTTCAAATCCTATGTTTGATTGATGTGTTGCAGATCTCCATCTATATGTTGATTGATTGGTGAGAAGTTCTAAATATTTGATGTGTATATAGTTAATTTTTTAATATTCCTTTGCCATTGATGTCAAAGGGGGAGTAATAGGTTTGAAAAATGTATAGATGAATGATTAGAGATGTATATACAATAGTTTGGCATTGGACGCTTAGTCATTTTCACTAAGAGTTGTCATCAATGCCAAAGGGGGAGATTGTTGGCAAGTTGCCTAATAAGTATAGCATATATATGTTATCATTTATAAAAACACTACTTATTGGCATGGTCGCTTGGAGTACAGTCCAGTTTTGGTTGTTCAGTTTTGGAGAAATGACTAAGTCCACAAAGTAGTTGACATGATACAGTTGCACATTTTTTTCTGGATAGCACAATATATGATGAATTACATCATGCAAGCTTAGATAGATGTATGATGGGATGTATTATACCTTCAGTTAAGGTCGCTTTTATTTTGGAGTTGAATGGTGAGAGTTACAACATGTTTTGGGTACGCGAAGACATTATAGCAGTGGAATAGGGCATATGAGTGGTCCTCATGATTGAGGGAGTAATGTGTGGATTCTAGGAATTCTACTTTGGATTTTGGTCATGTCTTATCCTATAGTTGTAGATGTATGATTTCCCATTGTGTATTTTCTATTGTATTATGTGTTGCACATGCTTGGTGATACTCTTGTGAGCCGACTGGACATATTATGTGATCGGGTATATATGTAGAGATATTTTTTAGATGCGAGCATGGATCTGATATGTGTGAATGCATTGGGATGTCAGAATAATGCAGAGGATGTTGTGAGCTATTACTGGAGCTACTTAAGCATAGAATATGCTTGTACAATTCATCTTTTATGATAATTCATCGTAAAAACAATTTTGCATTGTAAGAGTATTGAGCTCCTTGTATTACCCCTAACAGGGTTTCTATCCTTTAACATGGATTTGTACTAAATGTAATACTTAGTCCCTAAAAGGGCTAGGTCTCCTAATAGGGACATTATACTCTTAGTGTATTATTTGTGGGTACCATCCCCACCGGGGTTTTCCCTTGGCCAGGGTTTCCTTGTTAACAAATAATCGTGTTATGCGTTGTTTACTTTATGTGCATGTTCTCTTTATTTCAGCAATTGCATTGTTAAGTTTGATAATAAAGTGCTAGTATTTCTTAATCCTAACAGACCCCACCCCAAGGTTATATCTTGCTATCACAATCACTAAATACATTGTAATATTTGTTCACCCTTTTACAATGAAACCAATACGACCCCAACCTATACTTATTTCATCAAAATGGTCTCCAATGGACCTTATTAGAATAAAAAATGACACAAAACACTCCCAAACCATCAAGAGACTTTAGTTGACCTTGATTGCATAAAAGGAGCTTGGTGCCCCTGCACCATACTCCTAACCTAGAAAATACCTCAAGTTCCTTTGAGGACCAAAAATATGTTATTTCTTATGATTTCATGGTCTTCCACCTATAGATCCACTTGGTTGATCATTCCAATGAGTCAAGCACTTGGAACTTGAACTGTCTCGACCCCTTGACTGAGTTCTTTCTTGAATACATAGTCCTCTATTTTATGTTATCTAACTAACCTTCTTTGAGTTTGGGGACGTTGCCAAATAAGTCTTCATACCCTCTTCATTATTCTCTCTAAGTATCCTTTTCTCCACTCTTGTTTCATATTGGAATCCACCCTTTTGTCTTTTCGAAACACACCAACTTGCTTCCTCTCTTATCTTTATATCTTTTCTCAGATTTTCTACCCCAAATGTCTTTGTTTGAAGAGACCCATAAACCTTTGTATCAACAAAGTATGATTGTCTATCAGCCTCCTTTAAAAATATAGGAAAAATGACAGTCCCAACTAGGATTGCATCACCATTCTTCCACCCAACTTGTGGCTATATATACACTTGTTCCTTGGCCTTTTCTTGGTCTATTTTATGCATCCATGAATGAAACAACCTTTAGATTCTTTGCCTTGGTATCTCCAATCATTGGAGTGGATGCATCCTTTCTTGGTCCCTCTTCCTTTATCTTCACCAAATCTTTCCCATCAAATAGAATTACCCTTGCTGACTGATCCTCCACCTTCTCTAGCAATTGTGGTAGTATGAAACTACTTGCCTCATGCTCAATCAGATAACTATTGATTCTACAATCATATATGTCATTCTTGTAACATTTCCATGGTCTTCCAAGAAAAATATGACAATAATCCATTGGTACAATGTAAAAAAAAACGTTATCCTTATAACTACCAATACGAAACTTAACCAATGATTGTTCACTAACCAAAATAGATTGGCTCTAATTGAATCATGATATCTTATATGGATTTGCATGAGGGAAATTTTGCAACTTCAAATTATCTACCATCTCATTACAGACCATATTTTTTGTAGAACTAGAGTCTATGACTACTTTTCATACCTTGTTCTTGCATTTTCATGTGGTTCTAAATAGTGCTCTTCTTTGGAATGATTCCTTCTCCTTGGATGTCTTCAAAAGTGGTCTTCTCAACATTAATTCTTCTCCAACTTATGAAACACAAACATGGATATGGGAGTTTACACTTTCATCTCCCTCTTCTTGTACTATCTGATCCCTTATTTCAGCTTTCCTTTCAATTCTACTTGATGTAGATCCCCGCTTCTCAGGACACTTGTATGCTGGGTGCCCAAATTCATTACAATGATAACATCTCCCTGAAAATGCATTAGAACCTCTACCTCCACCAAATTTGCCTCTATTGCCTCTAAATCCTCCTTTGGAATCTGTAACTTGTTCTTGGATTTTTTTTGCATCTTCTTGGCCTTCATTTTATTGTCTTGAATTAGGGAATGATCCTCTCCCTCTAGAGGTGCTGCCTTTGCCTCTACTTGCCCCGCTTTCCTTCTTTTCACTTTTTCTTCCACCCTGATTGCCAACTGATAGCATTCTTCAATAGTTCTTGGGTTTGCCAAAGTGAGTTCATCCCGAATATTAAATCTCAGTCTATCGAGGTACCTAGAAACCTTTTCCACTTTATTCTCATCATGACCAAATCTGATGTTCAACTTATAGAATTTGTTAGTATATGTTTTCACAGCCATTTATTTTTGTTTTAGCCCTTGAAGTTTCTTTAACATCTAGATTTCATAGCCCTTAGGTAAGAACTTAACCTTCATTTTTTCTACCATCTTTTCCCATGAAACAATGTTGGATTTACCTTTCTTCCTTCTCTCTAATTTTTCATAATCACACCACAAAAGTGTTCTAGCCCTTTAACTTGGTTTTTGTAATCTTCACCCTTTTCTCCTTAGGAACATCTTTACTCATAAAGCAGTTATCGAGGGATGCAATCAAATCTAGAAACTCCTAATCATTTTGAGAACCTCCATATTTTATCACATCAATTTTCACCTTGTGTCCATCACCCTTGACGAATTTATTTACCTTGACCATCCTCTAATTGTCAGGATCCAATCCCTCTTCTTCTTCTTGGAACTCTTCTCCTTCCCCTTCTTCCTTGGATTCACCCTCATCCTCTAGAATTGTTCCTCTTCTTTGATTTAACTCAAGGGAAACAAGCCTTTCTAACACAAAATTGTGAGACTCCAAAAACTTGGCATGTTTCTCCTTTAACTCCCGCAACTCCCTAGTAGTACCACACTCTCTAGCAGTGCAACTATTCTTAGGAGGGATCTTGTCTTCAACCCCTCACTCACTCTTTTCTCAACTTTCAACTATCTCCTTGAAGGGATATATTCCCTAAGCTCTAGTACAACTTTGATGCAAAGAAAAATTGTTAAACACAACTCTTCCTCAACCACACAACTTATTTCTTCATAAACCTAGACCAACCCCTCAAGGCTCAATGTACTCTCAACATGAAATGTGCTCACTGACCATATACCAACTATTTTGATGTTACTTGACATTCTAGGACACCCCAAGCAATGCATTTACACACTCCTTGGCATATACTGGGTTTTCTAACCACAACTCTCTGTGTATGACCGGTGGGCACAAAATAAAGGCATTTATAAATACCCATTAAGGAGCTTTAAAACATACTAGTTTAGACCCCCTGTTACTTAGGAACATGTGCACTAAATGTAGGTCTGTCACTATTCGGGGTGAGGGGGCACAATTTGCCCACTTTTCCAGAATAACTACTTGGAACCTTCACACAACTTCACAAAAAATACCACTAACAGCTGGATTTCCTCTCCAAACTACCCATTTCATTAGTTTTGGGCATCCACTAGTCATAAATTTCAACAAGTTTGCAATTGCATTGCCATAGTCAATAAAATCAGCCCATTACATGGAAAATCAGACCTTGGGCTCGTTCACACTCCCATGAAACTTGATCACCCGCTCTATGGTGGAATGCCCATATATATTCACATTTCTTTGTTCAAAACCCTCAAAGCAAGGGTTTCCAGGTAGTTTTCACTAAAATCCCTCTAACTTGCTCGAAACTCTATGGATTTTCTTCAAACCAAGTGCATTACAAACTAGACTCTCGTGGATTTTTCCAAATATTAGTCTCCAATCGCATAAATTCCGTACACCACCATACAAGTCTCTTCTCTTTAAGAAAATCAAGAAATTACTAGAAAATTAGCGAGTTTTATATTGATTTCTCTCCAAAACTTGTCAAAAAATGTGCCTCCACAAAATGGGGTTTATTTAAGCATGTTTCCATTAGTTACAAATGGAATCTAACAATATTTTGAACCCATGACCGTTAATAGATTCAAAATGCAACTAAAAGTTGCAAAGTTGCTAATGCAACTTTTGCAGCATTACATTATTGTTGACACTTTATACTCTTATGACCTTACTTGACACCTAAACATTATAAATGGTCCACAAGGACCTTATTACATCCCAAATAAAAATAAACTCCATACCAAGGGGTCCTTGCAATATTTGTTCACCCTTTCACAATGAAACTACTATTACCCCAACCTATACTTATGGCATCATAATGGTCTCCAATGGACGTTATTAGAATCAAGAAAGACACAAAACACTCTCAAACCATCAAGAGACTTCACTTGAACTTGCTTGCATAAAAGGAGCTTGGTGCTCCTACACCAGTTAAGTATTGAGGGAAAAAATTAAATATTGTTATAATCATTTTTTAAAAATGATTTAAATAATCATGCGCAATGTCATTTTCCCATTTTATTGCAAAGGCATAACTCTAAATAAAATAATTTAAAACATTCTTAAGATATAAATTTATGGGAAAAGGAAAAATTATTGTTTTAATCATTTTGATAAATGAGTCATATGCAATTTCATAATGAACATATGGGAAAGCACTTACCCTACATACCCTATCCCAGAGTGGGATTTGAACTTGTGATCTCTCTTTCAAGAATACAAGTTCTCCACCACTAGAAGAACTCACGCATTCAGGCAAAGTGAGACGATGTTGAGGAGAAAGAAAACTTCAATAATTTTTATCATATACTCTGCCCTGCCACATGTCATCTTTTCATATACTTGCGAGCCAGACAAAGGATGCTGGGAGAAAGTTGCGAGCCTGCAACAAGCAATAAGTGTAACCGTGAAAATAGGGTAATGCCAATGTTAGGGTTTTAGGGCATGGATTCTTGTTGAAATGCATACGTGTTCCATAGGAGTTTTGAAACAGGTATGGACTCCATCAAAAGCATGAATAATGGAGAAGGTCTTCTATATTTAAAAAGTGCCACAAATGAATGCGGTCTCATGGTTGTTGGTAAAAACGCTTGTAGATATGTATGTAAAATGTTGAAACAACAAGAAGGCGTGTGTACTATTTTGTACTGAAATCCCTTAAACGAATGTCATCTCATGGAATCAATAATCACAGAGTTAACATAGAGTAGATTTGGTTAAAGAAAAGTATTAGTTTTAGTTAAGGATATGAAATCCATTGAAGGATTTGAGACATAGCTAGTAGTTGTTACCAAATGCAATAGTTTCATATGCCCCGACAAACATGCTCACAAAATGTGGGATTTCAAGAAGGCATCTAACGGGTTTGTAAGAATATCGTAGAGAAAAGAGTATCATGGAATGATGTGATTGTGATGATCTACAAAGAAAGTCGAGTGCATCAATATGGATAATTTTTTTAAAAATATTGAATTAATTAATAAAGATGCACATAGCAAATGGTTTCTCCTTTTTCACAAATGTGAAAATATTTTTGGGATGCTCTAGTGAAAATTTTGGTGGAAAATTAATATTGTAGGTCAAGACAAAACATTGGACTTGCAAAGGGAGCACGGGGTTGAAGTGTTAATTTTGGGGCTAGAATTTTAAGAGGATGAGTAATTAGTTTTACCAAAAGCATGACATAACAGTTAGGAGTTCTCATTTGAATGAAATCTTTTCACAATAGCATAAGTAAGATTTTCATTCAATGGTGAAAATAACTCATGAGAAAGGTAAGAATGTATACATAAGCTAGTGATTGCAAACAGGTGGAAATATTTGACATAAGTGATGCAAATTGTGAAGATTGAAAGGTTCTTGGAGAGGCAACAAGATCAACTTTGGGAATAGGGATTCTGCTTTCAGTAAGGTGAAATTTGTTTTGACAAGAGTTGACAAATGGGCTTAAAGTAAAAAAGACGTGTCTTCACTCAAGGTAAAGTTGTTGTTAAATGAATGATGATATCATTTATGATGAAGATTGTTTTCACCATAGATGGATCGAGAATGATTTCAAGATAGCTATAAAGATAGGGTAAAATATTTTATTTCGTCATCAAAGGGGATATTTTTTCACATGAATGCAAGGACAAGGGGGGATATTATTTTGTTGAAGGCAGTTTGAAACAAAATGATTTTTGGAGATGTTTTCATTTTAGATCAACAAATCAGATATTTATCAATCATGGACAAGAAGAATGTAGATATTTTCAGTGCAAAACAAGGAATAAGTAGAATATTTTTTAGTTGAAAGAAGAAGATGACTCAAAAAATCAAAGTGGAAGAAAGACAAGTGTTAGTTACAAGATCAAATCTGGAAACTTTCTTTCTTCCATATATTCTTTTCTTCTTTCTTATGTACAGGTTCTGGAATTTGTTTTCTAATTTGTAAATAGAGTTCATGTTTAGCTTTAGGTAGCAGATTAGAGCATGCATTTTGTAATAGTTTGATTTTATGAGCAAAGGTCAATCAATTTGTACTGTCATCACGAAGTTGTACTCTGTAAATCTTTGTAGTTGTGTTGTCTATCATTAATGTCTTTCAAGGAAAGAGCTAAGTTTCTTTGTTTATACAACAATGGCCTCAAGTTGAATATATTTAGATTCATACAAATTTGAAATATCAAGGATATTTGAATTTGTCTAAGTTTACATCTCTCTTTGTTTTGTGATATTTGTTCATGGGTTTCTTCTAAGGGAAGAGTTAAATTCTATGAGCAAGTACTTGTGATTTTGAATACATAAATTGGATTTGTAAGAAGAACTTGATGATGAGATAAGTAGATTTTTTAGTGTAAGACATTGGCATCTTGAAACCTACTGGTTGAGTTTAGTTGTTCATAGGAATTCTATTACAGTTTCATTTTTGACTCTATAGCTCGTGGCAATGACACTCATCTATGAGGAATTTGCAGTATTTTTAGAAATAAATCAAATTCAAATTCATTCTAATTTCTATTTGTAGGAGTAAACTTAGATTAGAATTCATTCTTAGTATTATCTGAAGTTATATATGGGATTACGCATTGAGATGGTGTAGCAAGAACACCCATTACATTAAGTTTGATAATTATCCACACGTGCAGGTCTATAGCTAGTTGCAAAAATGGGTTTATCATATATGCAGACCTAGAATTAGGAACACCCTCCCAAGTTTTGTCGAGCTCGAAGTGAAGAATGTATAAATATGCCTTGTTAAGTTATATTTTTTTGTCTTTAGTCTGTGGATAGGGTTGAATGTATTGTCTAGATGTTCAATCCCATGATCTAGGTCTTGTTATTGCTCTTAGGGTTGAAGGTAGCAAGAAAAATTGCTAACAAGTGTTTGTCTGAAGGCTACTCTAATGCAAAACTCAAAGGGAAGAAGTATGAAGTTTAAGGTTTTGAAAGATAAGCCTAGCTATACATTGAGATTTATGGGGAATAACTATTTATTCAGGTGTATGTTGATTAATTGGTACTTGGATGGTAATGTTAAAAGATTTATGACTAATTGTAAGTGGGACCCTTTGTCTAATTACACCATTGAAAGGAATATAATTAATCCCTTTCAAAGAAAAGAGGAAATGGATGATGTCTCCTTATTTCACATTCGACTGAAATACTATTACTCGAGGTTTTGACTTAGTTGGCATAAGATTTGGAATGGTATTTGATATCAAAATAAGGAAATAATTAATTTTATAGCTATTCACATGAATGATTATGACATAATAAAGGTCATCCTTTATGGAAAATTTCTTTTCAATGCCACAAAAGATTGATTTCAAATCTTTTTTAGCAACCAGTGCAACCGTATAATAATGAAAGGTGACTACAACAATAATTATTATTTAATGCGAAGGCATGAGATTATCATATTCAAGAAGCTTTGTGATTGGTTTGGAAAACAACATAAAAAGGGTTTCTTATCTCACATTGGAACGGGTAATTATAGACTTTTTCAAATGACTACCAGAGATCTACATCTGAATCTTGCCAAGGTGAAAGTGATGGGTGAGCCTCTCAAGTGTTCTCATCCCAAGGATTGAAGAGATCTTATGAAAAATAGTGAACTGTGGGATACGTTCACCAATGTTGAGCTTACGCTTCATTTTCAAGCCATGCAAGGATACAACAATACTCTCTCTATGAAATTTTGTAACTCATGGCATTAAGGGAATGTTTCCATTGAGAGGATTAAGTTCTATGTGACTTTAAAACTTATTACAAAGGCTACAAGGTTGAAGTGTGATGGTGAAAAATCCAAAAAACACATCTCTCGAGACTATAATTTTTATACATGAAAAGGTTCTTTGAGATAGGAAAAAAGCTTATGGTGGCTGCTAATGAAAATGACTCTGATAGATCTTCTCTTCCCGCACCTTATGATTTAGTCTTTTTATATATCATGAAATATTTTACCATAGAGGGCCAAATGTTACATTGCCTTTCATGGCTATCACTTTTCCATTTTAAACCACATTAGGCATGGCCAAAGGATTAATGTTCCCTTCTTCCTCTTTTCTTCCTTAAGAAATTGATAATCCATAAAGGATAAGAAGTTGTCATTAGTATATAAGCAGACAATTTTGGTCGGTCAGTCATGATCACCAAGAGACAAAACTCACCGAGCGCAGTGATCATCAAGATATTTTGAATACCGAGCATCAACACAATCACCAAGCAGTATATCAACAGAGTGAAATCACTGATCACCAGTACACGAAGACATCACTGAGCACTAGTCTACACCGAGAGACAACATTTGACGAAAAAATTAGATCTCAACTACACCTCAGCTAAAGCACTTTAATCCTTAAAATTTTTTTTGGTTGGATTCATTTACCATTGCACCAAAAGCTTGAACTATCAATGCCCGATACAAATGTCAGATTTAACCTGATGCACGGGTATCGGTTAAGCCATGTCACGAATCTCCAAGGAGGTGCTGACCACCAAATCAAAAATCCCCCCCTCAGCACCGACTGAGGCTTCAACACCCACTAAAGGGAGACTCAAACCCGTGACCTAAAGCTCTGATACCAATTGTTGGAATCATTTTCCATTGCACCAAAAGTTTGAACTATCAATGCCCGATACAAATGTTAGATTTAACCCGACCCACAGGAGGTGGCTAAGCCATGTCACGAATCTCCAAGGAGGTGATGACCACCAAGTCAACACTTTTTTCTTAGCGGGATGACCATTTTTTGTGGATCAAGAAAAGCATTAATTGTGGATGTACTTGGTTAACTGATTGTATTCATGCAAACTAGGAGATCAAGGTCAAGTTGTAAACCTTTGATCTTAGAGTTTTTCAAGAAAAGTGTGAAACCTAATTAGGTCAAATCTTTTGTATATATAGATGTAATAATCAATCAAGAATGAGATGATTGTAGCCGCCAAGTATATCTATGGATCAGAGAGAGAGAGTTTCATGCACAAGGAAAGATAAAGGAGAATTCAGTTTATCAAGAACTACATACAAGGCTACCGAGAAGAACAGAGGTATTATCCATCACAATGAGGTGATATATATATATTTTGTGTACTTAATGGACCTACAATCAACAATTTGCGATTGCAGCAATCAGGTCATATATTTTGTTTCTCTCTAAAAATTATAGCAAACAACAAAATCCTTTCACAAGGTGGACTTAATAGTCTTTTTGTAATTCTCTTAACCGAATGCACACATACATTGTGTTGCTAAAATATCTTTACCAAGTAGACTTAACATGTCTGACATGATACTCCTAATAGGATAAGATCATCAAAAGTGATCACAAATTGTAGCCCTAACAGACACCTTCCATTCTACAGATAGTGAAGCTTTGTGGGTTTCATCCCCACCGTAGTTTTTACCTTCTAACAAGGGTTTCTGCCTTATCAAATACTTGTGTCATGTGTAAATGAGTTTCATGAATGTTTCAATGTTCGTTTACATGCATTTATATTTATGCTATGATATTACATATATGAAGCAGAAAAGATACAATGATCGGTTATGCAAGTAATGAGTACTAAGGTTTAATTTGTAAAAAGTTATTAAGGGTATTGATTCACCCCTCCCCTCTCACTACACACCCTTCTATTATTCCAACAATTGGTATAAGAGCTAGTTCTCTTATTTGAAAAAGTTAATCACTTGAGAGAAAATATCTTACAATGGAAGGTATAAGCTTGATAAAAATATTGAGAATCAAAAGTTGAAAATATAGATTTTCTTTGAGAAATACAAAGAGACAAGAAACAAACTGAAAGAGTTATTGACTAAAAGAAAAGTCATGGCATCTCGCTACAATGAAACTAACTATCATGAAGAAGAGATACCTTATCTAGTTCATTCATCTGGATCTAGATCTGGTAGAATATCTAACACATCTGAAGGAACCATTGCAGATCTAAATGAAATTAATCAACATTTGACTGAATAAGTGAAAGTACTGCAGATCGGTCAAGAGACACAAATGGTAAGAATGATTGATGTTATGAATAATGCAAGACAAGCTGAACAAGAAAGAACTTTGGCTATTGATGACATGAGAAAGATTACTAAAAAGTTGCAAGAGAAAGAATCTGAGATACAAAGACTTACTGAACATCACCTTGAGATCACCAATCAAATAGTTCTTATGAGTCATGAGGCCAACTGAATGAACAAGGAACTTTCTTCAAAATTGGAAGTTATTGGTGAACTAAAAGAAGAAAATGAGAAACTAAAGCATGAAGTGAAGATTCAACAGCAACATAATGATATGATCAAGAAAGATGAAGATAGTACAAGAAGAATGGATGAATTTTTGAATGGACACAATACTGGTTTAGGGTATATCGAGCATGGAGAATCATCAAACCAAGTTGATCAAAGGAATTTAGATACACAAATTTGAGACCAAAAAAGTGTTCATGTAATCACTGTGGAAAACCAGGCAACACATCAAATGTTTGAAAAAGAAAAGCAAAAGGTATTCCTAAAAGTACTTCTACATTCATAGGTAAGTATAACTATAACAAGCATAAACACAAAGCATATGAATGCAAATCTAGGATGAAAAAACCAAAGAAGAAATATTACATGGAAAAACATTGTCCTACTTGCAACATGCATGGCCACACATTTCATGAATGCAGGAAAAAGATAAAGCAAGTCTGGAAACCTAAAGAACAAGAAAATACATATCAACCAA
Organism: Thuja plicata; assembly: GCA_018584345.1. Taxonomy (NCBI): domain Eukaryota; kingdom Viridiplantae; phylum Streptophyta; class Pinopsida; order Cupressales; family Cupressaceae; genus Thuja; species Thuja plicata. The sequence goes on along the minus strand of MU223527.1, from coordinate 1,539,178 downwards.
GAAGAGTTGGTAATACATATGTCCGGGATTACAACACTTGGGTAAATTGTACAATATGTGGTAGATATGAGCATATAGCTGCTAACTGTATGAGGAAATGGATAAGAAGATCTAGAAACTAAACTAACCAGTGAGTGGCATGCTTACACTGTCATAAGGTTGGTCACTTAAGTAAGGACTACAGAGACCGAGTGATATAGTCAAGCACTTTTGAAAATGGAAATACTATTGAAGACATCATGAGAATGATAAATCAAATAAAGAGGAGAGCTTCAAACATTGATAATGTTGGACCAAGTGCTACAATTTGTGACACCTCATCCAATGGATCAGGTGATTCCACCACCCCCACCTAAACAATACAAGTATGGAACTGCACTCTATGAAGCTATATTTTACATCAGTTCCTATACTCATAGAGAATATACCAAATTAGCATGAATAAAGATGCACTATGGTATTGCATGTTATGTTTTATGAATCTAGTCTGGTCGGTCAATATGAACCGAGCATAAAATGCACGTCAGTGAACATGTGAAAGATAACTGAGTTGACACTATGTACTGAGCATTGTATACTCCCCGAGCTGAATACTTTGGTGTGTTGATCGAGCATCTCTGTTTCATCGACCGAGTGGTAAGTGAAGCATTTAATGCATCACTTAGGGTATTTTTCTATAAAAAGGGCAATGTCAACTTATTCATTCAGCCAACATTAAAAAGAAAATTGCTGAGCGAAGAAGAGAGAATCAGAGCGACTACATTGCAGAATGATTCACAACACTTTCAAAGCTACTCCAACAGATTTCAAGAATTCACAGAAAACATTGAGTGAGTATCTAGACTCACCGAGTTAACATGTTATTTGTGAAGAAGCCCTAAATTAATGAACAAATATCATCCACTTCACGAACCTCGAAGATCAAAATGGAAAAAGACAATAAGGTTGTTTTAATACAGAACTCAACTTGTGAGGAACCTAACTACAAGCTCTGCCTTGAGGTTGCTTCTCAACCTGACAATAAAGGAGCATTTTCAAGTATCCCACCTAGGATTTTACTGGTTGAAGACATCCGTACATACATCCACTACAAAGTTGTAGAAATTTGAGATTTTGAGCTTGAGGAAGCTTACAAGAAGCTATGTAAGGACGGTAACCTAAGGGATGAGTACAAGCACATTGAAGTGAAAGGGTTAACCAATGCCCTAATGTTCCCAAAATATTTCAAAATATAATGGATTCACATTATGCTCAGCCAAGTGCATGATAGAAAGATGTGGTTAGATGAACCCAAGCCAATCACAAAGGATGTGATTCACACAGTAACTGGTGTAACATATAAAATAGATGGTCACCAAAATGTAAGGTAAGAAATAGAGATGATGACCTAATGTTACATTTAAAATTGGAATGTTTATTGAATATCTATGAAGAAGGTAAGATTGTCCTGCTAACCCTAAATTTCTTAAAAGGAAGATCCAAATTGATTAACCCTAAAGAAAGGATCAATACATAAATGAATCAACCTATTAAGGATAGAGATAAAGAGAAAAACCCTAACTCCCATTTTATAGAAAGATTAATAACTTTAATTGAAATGGATAAGAGAAAAGTACTAACCTTGAAATGTTGTAGATATGAAGAATGCTATTTTTGGGGGTCTGCACTCAATTTATAGAAAATATGAGACCAGATCTGGAATAGAAATGTAGAGATGAACAAAACCCAAAAATCTTTTTATGTTCTGACACAGTTTCAATTTGTACCCTCAAGTCAATGTCACCATGGACCTAAAATTTCTGATTTTGACCTAGGGCAGAATCGACCTAAAAAGTCTCAGACTGAAAATCTATTTTCGGATCTTGGAAGTTTGCCGAAAAGGGTATCTAAATCTGCACTTTGACCCAATGTTCCAAACCTATACCTACAAGAAAAATAAATTGTTTGTTGGGGGAGGGGTTTGCCTTAGTCAAACCCCGATTTAGGGATTAACCTTAAAATCAATAATTGAAATAAAGAATGATTGCAAGTAGTATAAGTAGATATAATAATGAAGCTATGATATTCAAATAGATATGCATTTGTATTTCAAATGTAAACAAGTACATATAAATATGAAAGCTTGGACTCAATTAGAAACCATAAACCTCCATGATTGTATACTTGGAATCCACTTTGAAGAGAGAATTAAAGAGCCTTGAAGATGCACAAAGGATCTTGAAGGAGGATCACACCACCATGATGGATAGATCTAGGGTTTGAATGATGAATCTTGAATGCTTCAACCAAATCCCTTCAAAGGCTTGAATGCTTGAATCCTTGATCTTTAATGGAGAACTTGAATTCTTGAGAGGAAGACTTGAACACTTTGAAATCTTTAAAACATGTAGAACAATGGATGCTTGAACTTTTTGCTTGATGAATTCTTGCATCACATGTGTTAAAAAAGGAAAAGAAATATGTAAAAATGAACAAAACCAGGAAAGAATCTAAGCGAGTGAATGCATAAAAGAAATATTACCATAAACACGGAGAGAGAAAGCTCCAAGATTCAACACAAGAAGGCAAGATATTTGAAAGGGGAAAGAAAAGAAAACCCCTTGTGACATTATGAATGAGGCATGAAAAGCCTAAGAAGAGGTGAGAGAGAGAGCGAATTGCTCATACAAAAGTTGAGAAGAGGAAGAAACCTCATTAGTCTAAGGAGAGAAGAAGAGACATCTCTTTAATAGAGATGTGAGAAAGGAGTTGCATGGTAACTCCCATATCTATGTATGCCACATTTCATAAAGTGTGTGCCACTTGTGTTAATTCCTCTTAAGGAGGAATCTAAGGGATACCTTGGTTTATCCCAATTAAATAATACAACCAAGGGATAATAAAAGATACATAAAAGGAATTATCCTCACAAGAGGACAAAATAGGTGTAGGGATTCCATAGGAATCTCCTACTTACATAATGCAAGTAAAGATTAATTTCTAACAACATGGCTTACTTGATATCACTTAGAGAGACTTAGAAAAAATGAGAGGAGAAAACTTCCTTTTATATGAAACTAGGGCACAATATCCTAGAGAGGCCTACATAGGAGGATTAAATTCCATTTAGACCCATACCCATATAAGAGGACATATATTAAATATAATTTAAGAATTATTGCTTCAGAACACAAAACAACCGACCTGAAAGTGGGAAATGAATTTTTGATTACCTCTAGCAGCTGACAAATTTCTAGATTTGAAAGGGGGACCCAGGTCAGGGTTGAGGTTGTCCTTGACCTAGGTCAAGGTTGAGGTCAACCTTGACCTAGGTCAAGGTGAAGGTCAAACTTGACCTAGGGAGTCAAGACCCCTGGAAAACATGCTAGATGGGATGGAAGGTACCAGATAGGCCCAATCAGGGTCCTAAACAGGTAGAGAAATAGGAGAGGATGCAAAAATGAGGGGAAAATATGATGGTGGTAAAAAACACCCCCTAAGGAGGGCTAAACATTCTTATTGCTGTAAAGTTAGAAGAAAGACTCTGGTGAATCACAACGAGGTAGAACATCACTTAGTCAAGGACATGAGCCCCCAAACCAAGGATTCTAACTCAACATACACGCATAAAGATATGAAATTAAAGAGAAATTAATCATAGAAAACATACACGACTACATAAGAAAGATGAGAGCAACACTATAGATAACATAGCTTCATGATCTAATCCTACTAGCATGAAAGAGAAAGAGAGAAAGGAGATAGCAATTACCTCACCTAGTAAGATGCCCACCTTACCATGAATCACCAAGGAGGGAGAGCCAAATAGGTTCACCCATAAACTGTGCTTTGTAATTGTAATGCGTCTTCTAACAACTTTTGAAATATCCATAGGTCCACATTCTTGTATCACTATGGAAATATAAAATGTGTCTTTTCAGAATTTAGCAACTTATGTACGTTACCTTCCAAGGATTTAGCATATTTTAAAATTGAAAATGTGTATCTCTTAAGGATTTAGAAACTTATGTGCATTACCTTTTGAGGATTTAGCAAAAAATAAAAATAAAAATGCATGTCTCTGCAGGATTTAGAAACTTGTGCGTTACCTTCCAAGGATCTAGCATGTTGTAAAATATAAAATAATGTAAACTATAATATAAGAGAGACCCTATATATGCCCCCCTCCTTATCATGACTACCCACTAGGATGGATAAGGAAGAGAAAGAGTATACCTATTTCACAAATTAAGGAGACATCCAGTTTAACAACAATATACAATATATCCTTAGCAAAGAGTATTGACCCTTATGTCTAAGAACATAGATAATCGTGAAATGGATATGTCATATGAAAAAAAGGATCCTCAGAGAGGAAGAGATCTTATCAGCAAAACCCCCACCGTAGAGGAGTGATTAGGATAAAATGTCATCTTCCAAAGAAAAGAGGGACCAAAGATTCAATCATCAAGCCCCTTGCAATAAAGAGGAAGAGGAATCTCAAAATGAAGGAGTCAAACTCTAACCCAAAGAAAAGGAAAGAGTTTATCAAAAGCATAGTTTGCAACATAAATAAGAGGTGATGACCTAGGAAAATCACCTCCCATATAAGAGGGTATCCGTAGTAAAAAACATAAATCTTTATAAAGAAACAATGTTGTATGATAAAAAAATGCCATTAAGCTAAGGAAAGTATATCCTTAGATAGAGGAAGAAGGAAAATACCTTTCCCTCCAGTGGTGAAAAAAAGGGATATATCAAATTATATCAAGAGCTATTGTAGCAAAGAGTTATCTTTACAAAAAAAATGTCCTATATCATGAATGATTATAAGCGAAGAAATTATGCATCATAATAGAAGATTATAAGGATAGAATGTAGAAAGAATAACCAATTAAGCTAAAAAAAAAAAACATGCTACGAGTAAAATGGATCCTAGAAGACTGGAAGGAAATACTTCTTGCCCCCTAGTAAAGAGATAAAAGGAAAAATATGATCTAACTTATAGAAGAACGAGGGGAATGCCCTATATCAAAATTATGAAGAAATTGTGATACTGCACGGGAATGAGATATAATTCCTAAAGCAACTCTTTCTCGAACATATAATTTGAAATGTACACAATCATCACGTAAATGTGTATTACTATAATGAAAAGGACATCTGTATTTAGAGAGAGCATTTTTCAGAATAGGTTTAAAGATTTCTTTCTTAGAATTCATTAACTAGACATATACTTTCTTAGCCACATCTTGAGGAGTATCAGGGTGATCTAAAGGTGTTGGAAGAAGGACATGAAGAGGAGGATGATGGTTAAGATCAAACACCTTGATTGGAGGAGGTGGGAAACCTATACCATGCATATCTTGTTTAGGAGATGAATGAGTCAGGTTTTTAATGCCTTGTTCATTGATACCAAGCCCTAAACCCTTATATCCTTGTTTATCCACCATAGTATATATGGTAGTATACCTATCTTGCAAAGATTCTAGAGGAGGAGATTGATTATGGTGCTCATGAGAAAATGTTGTGTATGGTGGAATGATAGGATTAGAAGAGGTTTCTTTGTTTTTCCCTTTAATATCATCATGACATGGATAGGGAGGGGAAGGTAAATGAAAGAATTCTCGAACATCAGTAATATGAACCTTAGCTTGAGCCTCATCATAAGTGTGAGAGGAACTAGGGATAGATGGAGAAATATAAATAGGAATATTTTGAATTGGATTGGTATTGATAGGATTAGGATTAGGAAGATTAGGAACTACATTATGAATGATAGGATTAGGAAGATTAGTAAATGGGGTATCATCTACCCAATTCTTCACATAATCTAAAAGAGTAATAAGTCCACTACACAAATCCTTAATGAAAGTTTTGAAGGTAGGAAGACTAGTATTAGTTAATCTCAAAATAGCATAAGCAAGTGAAACATGAAGATTAACAAACATGATGAAATGGATGATACTCTCATAAACATCATAAGTACTATAAAGAGATGCTAAAAGAAGCATAATGAGAAAAATAGCCATACCCCAAAGCATCTTAAATATCTTCATACTGAATGAAATGCAAGAAATATTTTTATATTTTTATGATTATGTAGATTTTTTTGTATTTTAAAATGCAAGAGCATAAAATAAAACTAATTTAACATGCATGCAAGATCTAGTCTCTAAGGAAAAGAGGCAAAGCATCTAACACCAAAAAGAAAGAGTTTTCTATCGCGGGTTCACCAAAATGTAACATATAAAATAGATGGTCACCAAGATGTAAGGAAAGAAATAGAGATGATGACCTAATGTTACATTTAAAATTGGAATGTTTATTGAATATGTGTGAAGAAGGTAAGATTGTCCTCCTAACCCCAAATTTATTAAAAGGAATATCCAAATTGATTAACCCTAAAGAAAGGATCAATACATAAATGAATCAACCTATTAAGGATAGAGATAAAGAGAAAAACCCTAATTCCTATTTTATATAAAGATTAATAACTTTAATTGAAATGGATAGGAGAAAAGTACTAACCTTAAAATGTTGCAGATCTAAAGAATGCTATTTTTGGGGGTTTGCACTTAGTTTTTGGAAAATCTAAGACCAAATCTGGAATAGAAACATAGAGATGAACAAAACCCAGAAATATTTTTCTATTCTGACATAGTTCTGATTTGTACCCTCAAGTCAATGTCACCATTGACCCTAAATTTCTGATTCTGACCTAGGGTAGAATCGACTTAAAAAGTCTCAGACTGAAAATCTATTTTTGGATCCTGAAAGTTTACAGAAAAGGGTATCTGAATCTGCACTCTGATCCATTGTTCTGAACCTATACCTACAATAAAAATTGAATGTTTGTTGGGGGAGGGGTTTGCCTTATTCAAACCCCTATTTAGGAATTAACCTTAAAATCAATAATTGAAATAAAAAATGATAGAAATTAGTATAATTAGATCTAATAATGAAGCTATGATACTCAAATAGATATGCAATTGTATTTCGAATGTAAACAAGTATGTAAATATGAAAGCTTGGACTCAATTAGAAAATATAAACCTCCATCATTGTATGCTTGGAATCCACCTTGAAGAGAGAATGAAAGAGTCTTGAAGATGCACAAAGGATCTTGAAGGAAGATCACACCACCATGATGGATAGATCTTGAGTTTGAATGATGAATGTTGAATGCTTGAACCAAATCCCTTCAAAGGCTTGAATGCTTGAATCCTTGATCTTTAATGGAGAACTTAAATTCTTGAGAGGAAGAATTGAACACTTTGAAAGCTTGAAAACATGTAGAACAATGTATGCTTGAAATTTTTTCTTGATGACTTCTTGGTTCACATGGCTTACTGGATATCACTTAGAGAGACTTAGAGAAAATGAGAGGAGGGGCACAATATCCTAGAGAGGCCTACATAGGAGAATTAAATTCCATTTAGACCCATACCCTTAGAAGAGGACCTATATTAAATATAATTTAAGAATCATTGCTTCGGAACCTAAAAGAGCCGACCCGGAAGCAGGAAATGAATTTTTTATGACCTTTGGCAGCCGACAGACTTCCAGATTTGAAAGGGGGACCCAGGTCAAGGTCAAGGTAATCCTTGAAATAGGTCAAGGTCAAGGTCAACCTTGACCTAGGGAGTCAAGACCCCTGGAAAACATGCAAGATGGGATGGAAGGTGCCCGGAGAGGCCCAATCAGGGTCCTAAATAGACATAGAAGTAGTAGAGGATACATAAATGAGGGGAAAATATTATGGTGGTCAAAAACACCCCCTAAGGAGGGCTAAAGGTTCTTATCATGGAAGTGCTTCCATTTTAAGACAATACAACTAGATACCCTATAACTGAGAAGGCAAAATCCCTAAGACATTGATAGGGAGGATTGGGTGAATCACTCACTGATTCATCCTCTTAGTCTTTCTTGGAAGAATTATAGGGTGTATTTCTCCACCACTTGTAACCTATAGGAAATTTATCTTATAGGCTCCCCTGGTTCTACTGGCCAATCCAACTATCATTAAAGTTCCACCAATCAAGTCAAAACTTAATTCATTCTCACCTTGCTACACATTAGCCCTTATTACACCCTAAAGGATACTAACCTCCAATTTATTGAATTAGGTTTTACAAAGGTGTGGAGGTTCCTCTAAAATATCCAACCCATCTAATTAGCATCTTTAGAAATCCATCCAAATCTATTTGCAATTCGCTCATTTCAAACTTCACTTTTAGGCCTAAAAGGTTACTAGCCCTATTAGGTCTCCTCTGAGAAATTAGGGTTTTTCCCTATGTTATTCCAAAGAAACCCCCAATATTTTATTTGGATTCCTATTCCATGTTCCCACCCCTCAAGGATTTTTTGGGTCTTGGTGTCACAACTGTCCATACTATACCCTAACTAGAAATGAGCAAAAATAAGGCTTTTTAGGCCTTTTCTGGCTTCTCTACAACTTGCTGAGCTTTCCTCTTACAAATGGATTGGTGGAGTATTTTCCTCTTTAAAAAATCTTGGTAAGGATCATAAATTCCTTCTCCAAAATGAATTTTGTCTCAAAGCGTCCACCTCTGCAAATCAAGTGCTTTACACTATGGTCTTTCCTAGCCAAGCTCTTCTCTGGCTCGCCTAGGGAAAGAATTCAAAAATAGCTCATGTATTTTCCAAGGCCCAAATCTTGACATATGTACAACCATGGAGTCTAGTTACTATTCCCAAAGGGACGTACAATTTGTATAGTGGGAAAATGGTCTAGCACTCCATTATTTACAAACTACCTAGTTCAGTCCAGAGACAGTGAAGAACACAAAATATTTAGAAGAAGTACTTAAAACTAAACAAAAACATTATCTACCACCACACAAAATATAGAAAAAACCTACATTAATTCATGCATGAGTTACAATGCTTGACCTAATCCATTAAAGTACCTCTCCAATGCAAAAATAAGAAAATTACAAACACAGTCACTTATGCTTCCTTCAATTCAAAATTTGAAATCCGTACAATAGCATCCAACCTTGTTCCAATGTCAAGGCATTGTATATATAGGGTTCTAAAAATAGTTACTAAGTTTCTTGGGATCTTTTTGGGTGAGTTGGAAAAATTTTTCATCTTGTCTGAGAAACTTTTCAAAAGTTGCAAAATTGCAAAATGCAACTTTTGCAACTTTTGTCAATGTCAAGAAAAACAAAGTAAATGAGTTCCAAAACTCTTCAAAACCTTCTCAAAAGCCATAATTATGACCAAAGTATGTTCCTAACCCATATTTTACCCTATTGAATTCATGATTATGTCATCATTACCCTTGTGCCAATTTGAATGATTTACAACCTCTTAGCCTTAAATTGCACCTCGCAAACATCCTAAGACTTAAAAGAACTAAACCTTATTGTACCCTTACTATGGTCAACATGAACTTTCAAAAAAAATAAAAAAATTCCCTAAGGCTTACACACAACTGGAAGAAAAAAATATTTCTCTAAGACAACCTTTGGGTTCTCTTGCACCATAGTCCCCCTCTCTGCACAAACACTAAGGAATGTCAGGGGATATCAAGGACAGATCAATACCACAATCCTTGAAATGAGCTTCTTCCACCCATGTAGCCTTGGAATATAGTTTTTCCTTCCACTGTATGAGGTGTTCCATGTTTACCTTCTGCCTTGTAGTCTTCTTCACTCTAGATTCCAAGATCTTGTCTTCTTGAAGCTTGTCTTTAGGAGGTAAGACTTCAATACTCACATCCTCTAGTATTTCCTCAATGTTCTCATTCACTTCTAGTATTGGTCACTTGTACTTGATTAAGTCAGATACATTAAACACTGGTGAAATACTTAAACCTTTAGGAAGCTCCACCTTGTAAGCATTCTATCCATACTTAGCTATCACCTTGCATGGTCCCACTCTCTTCATCTACAAATTTGTAGGCACTCCCTTCTGTAACCTAGATTTGTTGAGATGTACCATGAAATAATCACCTACTGCAAACTATATATCTTTTGTAGACACATCCATCGTAGCTTTCAACTTTTGAATAGCCTCATTGATGGTCTTCTTCTCTTGCTCTTGAATCTCTTTCATTGTTTGAGTGAAATCCTCTGAATTCCCACTCCTATTCTCCATAGCTCCTAGATAGATGATCTCACACACACCCCTTGGGTGCATTCCATAAAATATCTCAAAATGACTCCTCCCTATTGTCCTATTCACATTGTCATTATATGCATATTCAGCTTGTGGCATGACCAAGTCCCAAGTCTGGCCATACTCCTTGGTTAGGAATTTGAAAAGGTTACCTACCACCCTATTGATAACCTCAGTTTGACCATCCATTTGAGGATGGTAAGATGAACCAAATGAAAATTTTGTACCCAATCTACTCCATAGAGTCTTCAAAAAATGACTCATGAACTTCACATCTCTATCAGACACTATGCTCAATGGCAATCCATGAATCCTCACAATCTCTTTGAAAAAGAGATGAGCAATGTAGCTAGCATCATGAGTGGTCTTATAAGGAATGAAATGAATCATCTTGCTAAATCTATCTACCACCAAATAAACACTATCCAACCCTATCTTGGTCTTGGGAAGACCTACCACAAAATCCATACTAATGCACTCCCATGGTCTATTGGGAATGGGTAAGGGTTGATACAAACCTACATTACTAGCTCCCCTTTTGGCTTTCATACTAACCAAACATTGCTCTACATACCTTCTGGCATCCCTTGGCAACTTGGGCCAATAATAGAACCTCTGTACCAGGTCCATTGTCTTGTTGATGCCAAAATGTCCACTTAAGCTTCCATTATGCTTCTCCTGAATGAGATTTTTTCTCATTGATCCTTTGGGAACACATAGTTGATTTACCTTGAAAAATACCCCACTCTGTAACGTATACTCTGAGAATTTATTGTGAAAATGATTCTCAAAATCCAAACACACCTTTTATGCTTCAGAGAAGTCTTCATCTTCTCCATAGAGATATTTGAAACTCTCTATCCCAATGCTTTGAAATTGTATTTCTTGCATTGTTAGCATCCTCTTACTTAGTGCATCTACCACTTTTTTCAAATGTCCCTTCTTATTCTTGATAGTGAATGTAAATGATTGAAGATACTCCATCCACTTCAAGTGCCTATTACTTAGCTTTTCTTGTGTGTTGATGTAGCTAAGTGCCTGGTTATTTGTAAACACTACAAACTCCTTAGGTAGGAGATAATGTCTCCACTTTATTAGAGACTGAACAAGAGCATATATCTCTAAACAATAAGTAGAGTACTTCTTTTTAGCCTCATTGAGCTTTTCACTAAAGAAAGCTATAGGCCTTCCTTCTTGGCTTAGTACTCCTCCCACTGTAATTCCAAAAGCATCACATTCCACTATGAATATCTTATCAAAGATAGGTAAAAAAAGGATGGGTTGAGTTACCACTTCTTTCTTCAACTTCTCAAAACCCATCTCTGCTTCAAGAGTTCACTTGAACTTAGTCTTTAGTCCACCCCTGATAGTATCAAGCATTGGTGCACAAATTCCACTGAAGTTTCTTATAAACTTCCTATAAAACTGAGGTAACCCATGAAAGCTCCTTACTTCTATCCTTGTGGTTGGTGTAGGCCAACTTAGAATAGCTTCCACCTTACTTGGGTCCATCTTTAATGACCCTTGGGATACTACAAACCCCAAATATACAAGCTCTTGCTTGAAGAACTCACACTTTTCTAGATTGATGGACATCTTCTCCTCCTGCAACCTCTTGAGTACCATTTATAAATGTTTTACATGTTCCTCTATTGTCTTACTAAAGATGAGTATATCATCTAGATACACTACCACAAATACCAATGTGAAATCCTTAAGTACTTCATTCACGAGCCTCATGAGTGTGCTAGGGGCATTTGAAAGGCCAAATGACATAACTCTCCACTCATACAACTCATCAGTAGTCTTAAAAGTTGTCTTCCATTCATCCCCATATTTAATTCTAATCTGGTGGTACCCACTTTTCAAATCCAATTTAGTGAAATACTTTAACCCTCCAAGACAGTCCATCAAATCATCTATCCTAGGAATTGGAAATATGTATCTAATTGTGATCCTATTAATAGCTCTAGAATCAGTACAAAGTCTCCAATTACCTCCTTTCTTGGATGCTAAGACCACTGGTACTTCACATGGACTAATTCTCTTTTGGATTAGCCCTTGGTCTAATAGCTCTTGCACTTGTCTAGCCACTTCTTGGTTCTGGTATGGTCTGAGCTTGTATGCTGCCTTGTTGGGTAACGAAGCCCCTAGTATGAAGTCAATCTGATGAATGATTTCTCTTTTAGGAGGCAATGTTGCAAGTTTCCCATCATTGACTATGTCTTTGTACTTCTCTAGTAAGTTATGTACTTATTTTGGTATAGGTGTCTGCATAGTCTTCTCTTCCTCCTTGGGTTGCACCATGATAGCATATCCTTCACCTCCTTACTGTAGAGTATTGATAAAATCCTTGCCAGTGCTTAACAAGACACTAGGGGTCTTTGACTATACTTCTTCTTCATCCAATAGTGACTGTATCTTAAATTTATTCCCATCTTTCTTGAATGAGATGGTGTTTTCTTTCCCATCATAGATGGCTCCTCTATCATACTACCATGGCCTCCCTAATAGAAGATGGCATGCATCCATAGGAAATATGTCACAAATAAACTTGTCCTTATATCTGCCAATGGAGAATTCCACCCAAGTCTGCTCATTCACAAGGACACTCTGTTCCTTATTCAACCATGTCACCTTATAGGGATTGGTATGGGGTATCTTCTCTAGCTTTAGTTTTTTAATTGCCTCCTTTGATATGATGTTATCAGTGGAACCTGAATCCACTATAACTTTGCATACTTTTCTAAGTATCTTGCATCTTACTCTGAATAGATCTCTTCTTTTCTTTGGTTCCTCCTTGACTGGTTGTCTAATTAGAACCCTTCTAAACATCAAGTTCTCCCCCATTTCTGACTCTATGTGACTAATTTTAGGTGTCTTGACACTCATGGTGTCTACTTGGACATATCCTATCCTCTCCTCTATATTAGAAGAAGTTGATTTCTTAGGGAACCTATAAGAAGGATGACCCATCTATCCACAGTTATAGCATTTCATGCTAGAAAAGTAGGAATTACCTCTACTTGCTCCTCTTCCTCTGTTAGAACCCCCTTGAGTTCGTCTACCTCTTCCATGACCTCCTCTAGGAGTGATCTCATTACTATGATCTATAAGTTTAGACTCTCCTTGGCTTCTTTGATCAGTCCCTCTGCCTTGGTATCCTCCCCTATGACCTCTTTGGTCTCTCCCTCTTCCTCTATTCTTGGAAGTCTGATCTTGCCTTCTTCTACCTTTCTCTTTAATCTTTATGTCCAACTTATAACATTGGTGCACTATTTTGGGACTAAGAAGAGTCATTTCTTCTAGGATATTCCATTTCAATCCATTATGGTATCTAGCCACCTTAAGGATTTCATCTTTAGAGACATTTGATCTCATACACAACTTTTGAAATTCCTCAGTGTAGGAATTAACATCTAAATCCTTCTATCTTAAGCTTTTCCTTTTCTTATGTAATTGGATTTCATAGTCATTCGACATGTATGCTTCTCTCACTTTTCTCACCATTCCTTTCCAAGTAGAAATTGGATTCTTGCCTATTTTTCTCTCTCTCATTGAAAAAACTTACACCATGTCAAAGCAGAGCCTCTAAGTCTTAATTTTGTAACTTTGACCTTCTAAGCTTCTGTCACTCCATCACATTCAATGTGATTTTCCATGCCCTCAATCTAGTCCATGACTAGATCTGCCTCCATCTTCCCACTAAATAGTGGTATTCCTTCAAGTGCCTTCCCACTCATATCTTTCAATGCCTTCAAGAAAGGCTCTTCTTAAAATATAGGGTTAGGCTCAGGGGTCTTGTCTTCCTCTGCAAACCTCCTTTCCCTTAGCTTCTTTTCCTTCCAACTTGTTATTGCCTGCTTCAGTCTTAGTTTGCACTTCACTTAGTGCTTTCCCAAGTTGAGCTATTATTTCCCTCAACAACATATTATCAACTTCTTGATGATCAACCTTCTTGGTCAATTCCACATTAGTCACCATGATTGTGGACCCACTAGACTCACAATCTGACATGCACTAGCAATCCCAAATCTTTTTGGGGCTCTGATACCAATCTGATAGGGAGGATTGAGTGAATCACTCACTGATTCATGCTCTTAGTCTTTCTTGGAAGACTTCTAGGGTGTCTTTCTCCACCACATGTAACTTATAGGAACTTTATCTTCTAGGCTCCCTTGGTTCTATTGGCCAATCCAACTATCATTAAAGTTCCACCAATCAAGTCAAAACTTAATTCCTTCTCACCTTGCTACACATTACCCCTTATTACACCCTAAAGGATACTAACCTACAATTTATTGCATTAGGTTTTATAGAGGTTTGGAGGTTCCTCTACAAGATCCAACCCATCCAACTAGGGTCTTTAGAAATCCATCTAAATCCATTTGCAAGTTGCTCACTTCAAACTTCACTTTTAGGCCTATAAGGCTACTAGCCCTATTAAGTCTCATTCTCTGAGAAATCAGGGTTTTTCCCTATGTTCTTCCAAAGAAACCCCCAATATTTTCTTGGGATTCCTAGTCCATGTTCACACCTCTCAAGTATTTTTGGGGTCTTGGGGTCACAACTGTCCGTACTATGCCCTAACTAGAAATGAGTAAAAACAAGGCTTTTTAGGCCTTTTCTAGCTTCTCTACAACTTGTTGAGCTTTCCTCTCACAAATGGATTGGTAGAGTCTTTTCCTCTTTACCAAATATTGGTAAGACTCATAAATTCCTTCTCCAAAATGAATTTTTTCTCAAAGTGTCCACCTCTGCAAATCAAGTGCTCTGCACTATGGTCTTTCCTATCCATTCTCTTCTCTGGCTCGCCTAAGGAAAGACTTCAAAAATAGCTCTTGTGATTTCTAGTGCCCCAACTCCTAAAATATGTACAAACATGTAGTCTAGTCACTATTACCAAAGGGACATATAATTTTTACAATGGGAAAATGATCTAGCACTCCATTATTTACAAACTTCCTGGTTCAGTCCAGAGAGAGTGAATAACACAAAATATTTACAAGAAGTACTTAAAACTAAACAAAAAGATTATCTACCACCACACATAATATAGAAACAACCTACATATTTTCATGCATGAGTTACAGTTCTTGATCTAATCCATTAAAGTACCTCTTCAATGCAAAAATAAGAAAATTACAAACACAGTCACTTATGCTTCCTTCAATTCAAAATTTGAAATCCATACAATAGCATCCAACCTTGCTCCAGTGTCAAGGCCTCATATATATATAGGGTCCTAAAAATAGTTACTAAGTTTCTTGGGCTCTTTTTGGTCGAGTTGGAAAAAGTTGTCATCTTGTCCGAGCAACTTTTCAAAAGTTGCAAAATTGCAAAATGCAACTTTTGTCAATGTCAAGCAAAATGAAGTAAATGAGTTCCAAAACTCTTCAAACCTTATCAAAAGCCACAATTATGACCAAAATAAGTTCCTAACCCATATTTTACCCTATTGAAATCATTATGATGTCATCATTACCCTTGTGCCAATTTGAAGGCTTTACAACCTCTTAGCCTTAAATTGCACCTTGCAAACATCCTAAGACTTAAAAGACGTAAACCCTATTGTACCCTTACTATGGTCAACATGAAATTCATAAAAACACAACCAAAAATTCCCTAAGGCTTAAACACAATTGAAAGAAAATAATATTTCTATAAGACAACCATTGGGTTCTCTTGCACCAGACACCCTGGACGCCCCGAGATTGAAAAGTTAACTGGAGCCATGTGGGATGATAGAGGTCTGAAAATTAACTCAATCATCAACCCTGAAATGAAATTTGGTGCATATGTGATTGGGTATAAGATCTTTCAAGAAAGAAGAGTGAACAATTTTTCTTGTGGAGTAGTCAACACTGCATACAAAATAGTGAAGAAGGGACTGCAACTTGACCTAGCCGAGCTGCTACTGAAACAACTTGAAGAAAACATGAGAAAAATTAGATCAGACCAATCTAATACATATATGTTCAGTTTCCTACTGATGTGCACATTCTTTTACTTCCATAATTTCTTTCCTTACGTCAGTAATGTCACTTGGGACACCAACCAACCTGTCACAACATAGATTAGTGATTACATTAAATCACTAGGAGATAATTTCATACTACCATTGGATGCATACTTTACAACATTCAAGAATAGGATGTAGAAGAGGATGAGAATCCCTGCCTAGTTAGTTGAACAATACAAGGATGAGATATGCTTTGTAGTTGACATCGACACAACACTCATCAAACCTGCCAACCCAAGAACATCATGGTTACCACCATTAGACTATGAAATTGACATAGATCTGGCTACAAGAGCTATTGAAGCCCTAATGAATGAACCAGTTGACAAATATTTAAGCAGATTTGGCACATTTGAGAAGCCAAGTCAGGAATGAAGAATGATTTAGTAGTCAAGAAAATAGGAAAGAAGAAAACAAGAATGGTGAATACACTTCAGAAGAAACTTTCGGTAACTGATGAAGAATTGGAATAATTAGTAAACATCACCAAGGAAAAGATACCCATCAGTGAAAGTAAAGAGTTAAGTGATTTAGAGTCTACAGAATCAGATGTAGAGCCACCACAGGCCAAGAAAACAAAATTTATTGATGTAACAACTGCATTTAGAACAAGGAGAAAAACAACAAAGGTAGACTCACCACCATTAAAGAAAGGCACTATGAGAACATATCAGAAAAGAAAATCCTCAACCAAGAAACCAACACCGAGACAATGAAAGAGATATGTAAGAGGAAGAGAAGACAAGGATGATACTAAAGAAGTTGAATGGGAACAAAGAATCCTAGCAGAAAAGGAAAAAAATAGCAAAGACAATTGATGAAATTGCAGAGTCAATCATCAACATAGTAGTAGACAACATGACAAGATTAGACAATAGGGAACTCTGTCTACCAAGGATCAAAACAAAATAGAATAGGAAATCATTAAGATGATGGTAGCTTACAAATATGTGCCTATACAATTTGGCAATCATATTCCACAGGAGCTACAAGACAAAATATCAGCTAGATGGACATATGCATTGCACATGGAGAAAAATATTAGAGAGAGATCCTTAGTTACATTCATGCCCAATTCCAAAGTTTCATAAATTGACTCAATAATGAAGGAGCACGCCACAAAATTTTCTACAAAAACCAGAGCATAAAAGTATTGCAGAACAAATTAGAAGATATTGACATAGAGAGAAATAATATTTGGACTCAAATCTTTAATCCACTCAAGCAAGTGCTAGCTATAACTGAGACTAATCACACTGAGGAGAAGGAGGCCACACCAATCCCTGAGCACATATTCATTAATGACACCGAGGATGTCAATCCCACTGACTTAACCACATAAGCAAGTAAGGTCATGGATGGTATTTCTGATATATTGAAATCATTAGGGGAAACACTAGTTATAACTATACAAGATATCACTCAAGGGGATCCTAATAATGATGTCAATGATGATGAAGATGTCACTAATGCCACCAAGCCAATAAATGAATAGGACACTAATGATGTTGCACAAGCACTTGTACCAGGTAATATGCCTTGATGCAAGCAATCAACATAATGACTGAATCATAATAGATACCACCTGAGATTGAAGAAAAGATACCAATGGACAAAGGTGATGAGAAATGGGAGAATACAAATACCAATAGAGAGGACAAACTGAGTGATGCACCTGGTGAGAACACTGAGAAGGAAGACAAGGTTGTAGGTCAAGAAAAAGTTTAAGTAGAGACGTCTACAACTAACCAACAGGTATAGACTAAGAACCCTAGCCAAGGCACCACACCTCCCAAGAAATCAATGACAGAAGCCGAGAAAAAAAGGCTCTTGCTATAGTACCTCATTCCCCTGCTTCAAGCAACATTAAGAAGAAGAAGATGAACAAGAAAGGAAGAAAATCCTCAGTTACACTCGATAAGATCATAGACATACCTAACTATGATCCAAAAACACTTGATCCTGAGTCCCTAACAAGATATATGGAGCTCTGCAAAATAAAATCACTACAAGAGAAGCTCAGATAGGAACACAAAAATTCACAAGTCCTGGAAATAACCAAGGAGATTCTATTGCAAGTAGTACCTCACACCAAGATTGATCAAACTGCACCCATTATTAATCAACTTGTAATTCTAACCGAGGTAATCAAAACACAGAATGTAGATGCCAAGAAGGTCATTGAGGAATGAGCAGAAGAGAAGTTTCAATACAAACTCACCGAGAAAATCAACCAAGAAGTGGCAGAGAATAAGGTGAAATTTTCTGAAATAGTAGCTACATTAGAACCTGTTATTTCAGAAGTAGTTACCCTAGTTCAAAAGTTGTGTACTCTAGAGCACTTCACTACCAGGCATATTGAATACATAGCTAAGATAGATGTATATCTAAAAGCTAGTGCACTAAGTCTATCAACCAAGCCAAATGCATTCCAACTGCATTATGAAAATATTGTTGAATCTAAACGGTTTAGACTTGAAATAAAAAATGCAGAAAGAAAAATCAGAGATGAAGTAACTGAGCTACATGCCATGTTGCTACCGAATCTCACATTTCTTTTAACACACATGACAATGACAAAGACTCTAATTTCCACCTTAGAGATGTCAGTAACATAAAACATATATGACATGCATGCTCAAATGACTTTGGAGAAAATGACCCTAGAAAACTTGAAGGAGAAATGGGAAAAGCTGATGGCAACCATTCAACAATCTCATTCACACATTTTTGACAAGTTGTATGTTATACATATTTGTCATTACTTTCAAAAAAGGGGGAAACATGTACATACATTGTATCTACATACCGAGGCATGTACATAGGGGGAGTCATTGTAAAGGTAAAACACTTGGTGTATATACTGTACATATCAATTTTTGATACTAATGCCAAAGGGGGGATTGATAATCCATAAAGGATCAAAAGTTGTCATTAGTATATAAGCAGACAGTTTTGGTCAGTCAATCATCATCACCGAGCAAAAAAACTCACTGAGCGCAGTGATCACCAAGATGTTTTGAACACCAAGAAACAAAACAATCACTAACTAGTATATCAATCGAGTGACATCACCGAGCACCAGTACACAAAGAGACCACCGAGCACCATTCTACACTGAGAGACAACATTTCACAAAAAAAATATGATCTCAACTACACGTCATCTAAAGCACTTTAATCTTTAAAACAACTTTTTTTCTTAGCTAGATAAACATTTTTGGTGGATCAAGAAAAGTGCTTATTGTGGATGTAATTAGTTAAGTAATTGTATTCATGCAAACTAGGAGATCAAGGTCAAGTTTTAAACCTTTGATCTTAGATTTTTTCAAGAAAAATGTGAAACCTAATTAGGTCAAATATTTTGTATATATAGATGTAATAATCAATCAAGAATGAGATAATTGTAGCCACCAAGGATATATATGGATCAGACAGAGAGTTTCATGCACAAGGATAGATAAAGGAGAATTCAGTTTATCAAGAAATGCATACAAGGCTACCAAGAAGAACAGAGGTATTATCCATCACAATGAGGCAATATATATATTTTGTGTACTTAAAGGATCTGTAATCAACAATTTGAGATTGCAGCAATAAAGTCATATATATTTTTACTCTCTAATAATTGTAGAAAATAGAAAAATCCTATCACAAGGTGGACTTAAAAGTCTTTTTGTAAATATCTTAACCAAGTGCACACATACATTGTGTTGCTCAAATCTCTTTACCAAGCCTGACATGATACTCCTAACAGGGTAAGATCATCAGAAGTGATCACAACTTGTAGCCCTAATAGGCACCTTCCATTATGCAGATAGTGAAGCTTTGTGGGTTTCATCCCCACCATAGTTTTTACCTTCTAAAAAGGGTTTCTGCGTTATCAAATACTTGTGTCATGTGTAAATGAGTTTCATGAATATTTCAACATTTTTTAACATGCATTTACATTTATGCTATGATATTACATGTATGAAGTAGAAAAGCTACAATGGTCAGTTATGAAAGTAATGAGTACTAAGGTTTAATTTGTAAACTTTTTTTAAGGGTACTGATTCACCCCTCCCCTCTCAGTACACACCCTTCCATTATTCCAACAAGAAACATCATTGCAAAAGGTGCCTCACCTCCTTTGCATCTGGGCTTAATGTATTCTTTATACAAACATGAGTTTGAAAAATATCCCGTTTGTAGTTTCCTCCTTCCTTACCCTCAACCAGAGTTGGACCAAAATGATGGACCCTCCCAAATCTTTGTTAAAATTGATCTCATTGAGAGAAACCCCCTTCTTGAAAACCCTAAGAAAAAGGGAAAAAATCTTTAGTCTATTGTTCCCAAAAATTCTCTGGAAGAAGCTTTGCTTGATACTAATCCTGTCAAAATACAACCCTTTCTTGCAAGCCAATCCCTACGAAAGTGAGGAAAACTCATAAAGGGGTTAAGAAAATGACCCCTCTAATTGATTTGGATAAGGAAGAAGATGATACAGAGGAAATTGAACATTAGGAGGTGATGAAATTAGATATTAGGTTAGGGGAAAGGAAGCAGGATATGAGCTCTAGACAAAGGAGGTTGTCTTGTCTTTTGAATAAAGATATGAAAGGCAAAAATGCTATGGAGGAAGTGGTGCTAGAGACAAACTTAAAATACAAACCCGATGAAGGTGAGTCCACATACAATTCTGAGGATGATGACTATGAAGAGGGAGAAGAATATTTAGAGAAAGATTAAAAAAAAATTCTATTGAAATTACAGTAAATCGTAATGATTTGGACCTGAAGCATTAAATATGGCTTGTAATTATCTCATTTTGGCAGGTGAAGAGTTTGTGGAAAATACCTCAACTACACTTGACCAGGGCACTGAAAAAAATTGTTATTTGTATAAGACACTGATGGGGGGGGGGGGGGGNGGGTGAATCAATGCAACCACAAATCTACAATCTATTTTTATAAGATTCCAAATAAACCAACATGCAAAGGTAAATGTAACATAGAAGAAAAGTAAAACATGCATCCACAAATGTAACACAAGGACACCAATATTTTTCATGGAAAGCCTTGTTAGAGAGAAAAACCCTAGTGGGAATTACTACCCACAAATATTACTACTGCCTAAATAAGATCAGCACTATTAGGAGCATTATATCACCTTGTTAAGGGTATACCAGATTAAGAGTATCTATAACCCAGTTAAAGGTTATTACCACAATCCTATTAAGAATCACTTGGTTAAGAGATTTAAAACTCCCTTTGAGAGTCATCATGTTAAAGTATTTAATCTTTAGACCTCTAAGTATCCTTCATACCCTTTTAGGAGTAACCTTGTTAAAGGATTTTGATTTCAAGCCTGTTAGAACTTGCCTTGATTAGAAAACTCATATAATGACCTAATGATGGTACAATCTGCCTGATCAATCAACTTCTGTACTGCTCACTATAATGTTCTAATCTCTCTAACACCTCTAACACACTTTTTCATTTCACCTTCAATGATCACAATCACCACATCACAAATTAACCACAACAACTTAATGATTTTACATCCTTTTATATACTTTTCAAGTTTATCACAAACCCTAAAATGTATTACAAGTCGACTCCAAAAATCCATTCAAATTACAAATGATCGTTCCAACATAGGAAATTATAATGTTAAATGTTGTCCCTCAACAATACAATTCAAAAATCAATTGAACATTGATGAATAACTGACGACAACCTTAATTTAACCAATTTGACTAGACCGATTGACTGTTATTGCCAATATCACAGATGTTTGCCTCAAATCACTATGTGTAAATTGAATCTTCTTAAGAGATCATAGACATAGGTAAACATGAATATGTAGATACTTCCTGACTGATCACACCATCTGAACATTCAATATTATCATTTCTCATCAAATTTACCAATACTGTCTGTATTATCATTGATACACTGGATACTTAAAATATCCTTATGCAATCAACTTCATCATTGGTATATTAGATCTAAATTTCTCAATACACTTTTTGGCCAACAATGAAAACACCAAAACTCATTTCAAACACCTAAGAGTCGATCATCTTCATCATAATACCAACAATCTTCCCGTTTGGCTTTGATGGAAACACTTAGGAAAAATTGCTAAGTGTATAACTATACAAAAATAAAATCAATCAAGTACAAAGCTTCAAGAAAAAATGAATCCCCCTTAGGACTACTCCCCCTAATGTAATTAGAAATAGATCATGCAATTCCATGTAGTGCTATATCTATACTACTCCCCCTTACAAATATTTAGCCAATTTTTCTCTCTATACTACTCCCCCTTTGACAACAATGACAAATGTATTACAATAGATAAGAAAAATTCCAAAGTTTTTTGATAGAGAGTAGCATATACCTATTACAATCTATTGAATACATCACCAAAATTGGTCTTTAAGGCCTATAGATCATTCTCCCATATCTTATTTATGCTTTCTATGATCACTATCTGACCACATATTAGATAGCCTAAATCCTCCAATGCACCCACTGTGCTCATATCAGGTAGGGCTAATACAACTTTTGCCTCTTTAACTCCTTTTTGCAAAATTTCCAACTTGGGAATCAGTACACTTTTCAGCTCCAACAATATACCTATCATGTTCTCCTACTCATTTCTATAAGTCTTGAGCTTGTTATTAACAATAATTACCAAATCTCCAATAACTTATTACAGATTGGTTCACTGGATAAAAATTGGCAACTAACTTCTGTATCTCCTGTTGAGCTTCAACTCTTTTCTGCTTAATATCTTGAATAAAATTTGAAAAATAAAAAATTGTGGCAAGTAACTTACCACCTTCCTTTAGTGCTTCCTTCACTTGGTTCACACCTAATACTAATGAACCTCTATCAAGGGCAATTCAATGGGCTAACTTTTTTGATTGATTCTTCTCATAATCCTTTTTTTCCCTCATTACTACTGCATCTTCTAAAATTTGCATTTGATCACGTACAACTGTCACTAATTGACCCAATTCTTTGAATCCTTTTATTATTTATTCTTCTCATAATCCTTTTCTTCCCTCATTACTACTGGATCTTCTAAAATTTTCATTTGATCAGCTACAACTGTCACTAATTGGCCCAATTGTTCAATAGGTGCATCCTTTTCATCATAGGTTACCTCAGACACTAATTCTGACAATATATCTCTTACATACTATATTATTTTCTCCTCCTTGTGATATTTTTTTTTCCTTAGAATTAATAACCATAGAAAAATTTATCATTTCAGTAGGACTCATTGTACTCAAGTATATTGTCCCTTGAATAACTGGCATGCCATCTTCATCCATCTCATCAAAAATTTTCTTAACAGAAGAAATAGAAAATGTTACATTTTCTTTTTCCTTGTCTATAATGTTCTCCTTTGGTTTCTCTTTATTTTGATGTTCTCCTTTCATCTGCACATCCTCAGTATGTGCATGATCTTGCTTCTCCTTATCTTCTTCTCCACCACTTGCCTATGCTACTAGTACTTTTTTCTGCTCTCCGGTACAAACTTTGACTGAGGTATCATCAATCATAAGACCTATTTATTTATTTTTCTCTGTGGTTTCATAAGCATCCACTTATTCATTTTTTGTATCCTTAGGCTCAGCAGGAACATCCAAAATGGGAATATCATCTATGGTGAATTCAACACTATCAATCTTCCATCCTTCAGCGATATGAGTTATCAGTGGCTCATCATGTTCATGTTCTTTTTCTTGTTGTTCAAGACCTAAAAAATTCTTCAAGATAACCTCTGTTTCATCTTGGACTAATTGAGATTCACCATTAGGTAGCCTCGTCAGTCATGTCTTGGTTTTTAATTCCTTTCTTGTTTTCTTAATAATCTCATCAATTTATTCCTGACATTTCTGGTTTTAATTGGACTAAGACATATTCTTTCAATTCTTTATCTTTCTTTAATGCAGCACATGACCTAGCTTCAATCTTGTTATACACAGATATTGGGATATGTCCTTGCAACTCAATAAGAGCTTTACTTAGTTTATTCATGCTGAATACAACTGCATCCTCAATTTTCTTCTTCTCTTCTTTATTGAATTTATCATAATGCTTCTTAACATCAACCAATACACCCCACTTTCTAAATTTATCCACTATTTTATTTATTAAAATAAACTTACTAATATCTGGTTTGTCAGATTTCATGGTTGGGGAACCAAAAACCTTGGACTTCTTACCACTAGTCTTCACCTTCTTCTTCTTTTCATCAAAATTTGTACCTTCTGCTTCAATCCTTTAAGCTTCCTTGTTCCTTTGAGATTTTTCTTTCTTCCTTTTTCCAGCTACTCCACTTGTTGTATTGGACTAATTTTCTTTTGCGGGCTCATATTTTGAAGGTTTTTTCTTCTCCTTCATTGGTTCCTTTCCTAGAGGATATATTTTCACCTTCTTCACTATTGTAGTGGTGACTCTTCTTGTCTGCCTACTAGTTGTAGAAGAGATAACTTCTACATATTCATCTTTATATATTGCTTCTACTCCATATGTTCCCCCCTT
The DNA here is from genome assembly GCA_018584345.1 of Thuja plicata. Classification (NCBI taxonomy): domain Eukaryota; kingdom Viridiplantae; phylum Streptophyta; class Pinopsida; order Cupressales; family Cupressaceae; genus Thuja; species Thuja plicata. Next base: position 1,514,483 of record MU223527.1, on the reverse strand, counting down.
CTCTGCAACATGTCTTGCTCTTTCCTTGTCAATGACTTCCTATGTGAAGCCTTTCATTAATGAAAATTGTTCTACTTCCTTTCTTATCCTTTTCTCTATCACACATTGGTTTAGTTTTCTATGAAATTCCATGCTATTCTCTTTATAGGTTCCAAAACAAGGTATATTTGGATCTACAATTTTGACAACAGACCTTTGACATGTAGAGTTAGCATATCATCTTCCACCTCATAACCCATAAGCATGTCCCATGAGGTCCTCGGTACTACTACCCCCATTTGACAAGTATCAGTGTCCACCAAAAAACAAATGTCATCCTTATATATTTCAACAACATGTGCATGTATCCTTTCCCTTTGATGCATTTTTATTTAAAATTCCTTAAAGTAACCCCAAACTTTCTCATTGAAGTCATTACCCAGTAATCTAACACAGTTCCTCATTTGGACCACAACTGATGTACCTTCTTTCCAATTAATAGGACCAACAACAGGAAAGTAATTTTGAAATTGAAAGAATAGACCCATAAGCAATTGACTGAACTTAAATGTTTGCATTTTATCCTTTTTGATCTTCTCCATGTTATGATAGAATTGACATCTCAGCGTAGCACACATGTCATACTTAGCATCTTCTTTAACCATCCTATATGTAGTATGAATCACTGCACCATGTACACTATTGATTCTACTTGAGTGATATACCTTGTATCCTATCACCATGGATGCAAATATGACTACCTTCTCAGGGATATCATTGATTGTCATTGCACCTTCATCCACTTCAATTTTTTTAGTTTTGTAACTACATCCTATGGAATTGATCTAAGTTGAGGTACTTCACCGGTTGCACAAAATCCTTTAATTGCATGAATGACATCCTTAGTTATCTTGTAGGGTCAATCAAGCCACATGAATTTTTCTTGTACATGACTCAAAACATATCTAACTTGTTCTTCTTCAAATTCAGAAGAAAAGTGTATCATGTATTCAAAACCCTTGTCTGTGATTACTCTATGCTCATCCTTAAACAACAAATTATTGCATAAATTTTCATACAGTGAACAAATATGTGTTTCACCTAAGTCCTCGATCTTTCAATGGATATACGACCTAACATCTTCCATGTGAAATACTTTGTAGGGTATGCTATTTAGGGCACCATTTGAATCGTTCTCCATCTACTTAAATGAATGTCTTCTAAATTCAAGCCTAGGTTTCTTAGTGATATCAACAATAATTGGTGTATCCATCTTGAAACTAACAGATTCAATCTCAAAAATTCTAATAGGTACGTTTTCAATCACTGCTCAATGAAACTTTCAAACCCTTGTTGTTCCTTTCATAGAAACATTGTAAATCCTTCAATCTGTCACCTTCAATGCTATCAGACTACTCAACCTTCACTTTTGTCACTCTGTGTATGCTCTTGAATGCATAGGTGCACAATGAGACCTAAAATCACTGTTTATCTTCCATCACACTACAACATTAATTTCATCACCGTTTGATAAAAAACAACATATACCTTCAAAGATCTTGTTAGCGTTCAACCAAATATTCATGCAGGTAATCAAAACTTTATACCATACTTTAAAACAACCAAATACATTTAAATATGCAATATAACTCACTACACATGCATCTAGGGGGTCCAAAGATAGATCTGAAAATGTTTTCTCCCCCTAAGACAATGATATCTTAGTTAGAGGAAGAGTTCTCCACACCTGGTGAAGATGTGGAATCTTCAGATGGTTTTCCTTCACTTTTCTTTATCCAAATATTTTTCATTTGATTCCTCATCTCTTCCACTAATGCAATCTTCTTTCCCTTTTTCCTTTTTGTTTGATTAACTGGTTGGTTCACCTCATTGTTCCTTTCTCTAAAACACCTTGCAACATGTCCTATCTTGTGTCAGTAAAAACATGCCATTCCAGTTGATCTCCAAGGTCTTGCATTTCCTCTATTAGTCTTGAATCTACAATTGATCACCATGTGACCATAATTATGACAATGTGAGCATGTAACATTCCATCATTTCTCATTTTGATGAGGACTTTGTTGGTTTAGTTGTAACCAGTGATTGTTCACCCTTGCCCTACACTCATTATCTCTATGACCATATTTGTTGCAATTGTAAAAATAACCATGAAAAGTACTTGGTGTAGCATTAGATATAATAATTGGAACACTAGATCTGATATTTGTCTTGCATACATTAGTAGTATGTCCAACCTTATGACAATTGAAACAAACTAGTTTATAAAATCTCTTACAAGATTTTCTTTGATTCATCTTAGGTGCAGACTTTACATCTTGATTGGTCTTTTTGGTACCTGGAGATTCACCAACCTCATAATTGGTGTTGCCTAAACCATGAATATCTCCATGCATCCTTTTATTTTTGAGTTGTTCAGAAATTCTTGCATACCTTTCATTAAATTTATTGATTAAATCATTTGCATCCTTCAATTCACCTTTCAATTTCTCATTTTCTTGTCTTAGCTTTTCATTCTACATTAGGGATACTTGATTTTCTTCATATATCTCATGTAGATGTGCATGCAATGTACCAACCTCTTGTTAATATTTTAAAAGCTCATCCACCTTAGATTTTAGGGATTCCTTTGCAATTTTACTTGTTTCTTCTACTCCCTTCCTTGCTTCCACTTATTCATCCATTCTGATTGACAAAGCTTCTAACTCTTTTTTGATGTTATTCTTGTCTTTATGCAGTTGCTCATTCTCTTGAGAGAATTCTTCCAAACATGCTTTAGATTCCTTAGATCCACTTTATTTAGATAGTTGTTCAAGTTTCTCAACAAGTTCATATCTCTTTTCTCTTGATTGTTGGAGTTGTTCTTTAAGCCTTTCAATGAATTTATCGGCATTCGAAAGTTGCTTCTAAAGTTTCCTTTGATATCTTAAACCCTCCACATGCTTTCCTTAAGGATCCTTCCCAAGCTATTAGGTTTCTTGAAGGGAACTTGGCTTTGATACCAATTTTTAGTCTTATAAGGCCCTGAGAGGGTTGGGGGGGGGGGGGGAATCAGTGCAACCATAGATCTAAAAATTCTTTTCATAAGCTTCCAAATAAATAAATATGCAAAGGTAAATGTAACATATAAGAAAAGTAAAACATGCATCTAAAAATGTAACACAAGGACACCAATATTTTTGCGCGAAAACCCTTGTTAGAGGGAAAAACCATGCTGGGGATTAGTACCCACAAATATCACTATTGCAGTAATAAGATCTTCCAGTTAGGAGCATTACATCACCCATTTAAGGGTATACCCGATTAAGAGAATCTATAACATGGTTAAAGGTTATTACGACAATCTGTTAAGAACTACTTAGTTAAGAGATTTAAAAATCCTTATGAGAGTCCCCCTATTAAAATATTTAATCTTTAGACCTGTTAGGATCTTGCATACCCTGTTTGGAGTAAACTTGTTAAATTATTTTGATTATAATCCTGTTGTAACTTGCCTTGAGTAGAAAAATCAAAGAATAACCTGATGATGACACCTTCTTCCTGATAGATCCACTTCTATATTGCTCACTAATCTATTCTTATCTCTCTAACTCCTCTAACACACTTCTACACTTCACCTTCAATTATTGCAATCACCAAATCACAAATTAACCACACCAACTTAATGATTTTACATCCTTTTATATAGTTTTTCAAGTTTTTCAAAAACTCTACTATATTGTATTACAAGTTGGCTCCAAAAATCCATTCAAATTACATAAGAGATAATGCCAAGATAGGAAATTGTAATGTTCAATGTGTTACCTCAATAATAAAATTTAGAAATAAATTGAACACTGACGAATAATTGACCGCAACCTTGATTTAACCAATTTGACTAGACCGGTTGACTGTTCTTGCCAATATCACTGATGTTTGCCTCAAATCTCTGTCTATACGCTGAATCTTCTTATGTGATCATAGACGTAGGTAACCATTACTATATATATAATTCTTGACTGATCGTATCACTTGAACATTCAATATTATCATCGCTCATAAAATTTACCAATACTGTCTATATTATCACCGAGACACTGGATACCTAGAAAAATCCTTGTGCAATCACCTTCATCTCTGGAATATCAGACATGAATTTCTCAATATAATTTTTTTCCAGTAATAAAAACACTAAAAATCATTGCAAACACCTAGGACTCGATCATTTTCATCATAATGCCAACAAAGATATCCCCAAAATTCTTGAGAAATCAATGATCTTCAGAATAGAGTGACCACTATCGAGAAATATATTCCTTTGCCTACCATTACCAAGGAATAGTTTAGTATTGCTATCTCTTCTTTGTGCAAGGTTTTGGATGGTCTCATGAAGAAGGTCATCTTCGGTGGGGTTACTGGAAAGAGAATAATGAGGAAGATTGTGAAGAAAATAAAGATGAATGATCACAATGAAGAGGAAGATTAGGATGAGGACATTGAAGACTGAAATAGCGACTTGAAGTGTCTCTCAAATAAATGGGAGAAGCTTTCTAAGTTTAATGACAACAAAGATAGTAATTCTTAAGGCTTCTTTGATTTTCATGCTAGAATATGTTAATAATTCTAGTTTAGTTGTTCTTCTTTGTAGAAGTTATTTTTTTGGTTTATATGAATCTTAAGGGCATAGACTTTGTTGGTGGTGAGAATATTTTAATTAAAAATTACTCTAGTTTTTTTTCTTATGGTTTTGAAAGAATATAATGATGATACTTATAATACTAGTGATAGGATAAGGGTAGATGTGAATGCTAAAAAAGATTTGGTATTTTTGATTGATTTTGGATAAGGGTAGCCTAGTTTTTGGGTGCTTTTAGCTGTAATAGCCTGAAGTAGGGGTTCTTGTGCTGTAATGTGATTTTTTGTGATGTTGTATTTGGGATTACGGCCCTCTCCCTGCTGAATCAATAAAAAACAATATAATAAGAGAAATTTTTTGAGATATTGTTGGTAAATATATTTTTTTAATTGTGAATGCTTCTTCAAAATTGACCCTGTTCACCCAAGGAGCAGTAACAATTGCACCAAAAGTTGGTGGAATTGCATTCAGATCACAATAATATTGCAATATTCCTTTGAATTTGAGAGGTGCATCTCCCTTGTATGATGGGATGTATTTTTTATTTATGTTTACTTTTCACTTGAAAGTACAAACATGAGACAATACTGAACTAAAGATAAAGGATACAAAAACCCCAACAATAGACATACAAATACTATTTGAGCTTCACAATAGAGAATGATTACAAGGTGTTTAAGTATATAATTTAATCGTGAAAAAATAAAAATATCAAACCTTGACATACAAAAAGATAGGTTATTCTAACACATTTACATCAAGAAACCAAGAAATGAACATATTTCATCGCATCCATTAGATGTATACGAAAGACTGTTGGATTCCACCAATACATTAAGAGATTACCAACTTAACATACAAACCATTAGCAATAATAACTGATGAATACATTCAAGGCATACAAATAAATGCATTTTTCATGATTTCTTTGAAAATATACAAGTTCAAAAGGCTTTGAGTACAAAATTTTAGGCCAAAAGTTTCAATACTATCTATTTGAAAAGTTCTCCATAATTTCCCCTTTGAAAAAGTCCCCTTTACATTACAAAAGACCATGTATTTATAGGATTTCATTGATAACCAACTTGGTTCAACTTAGCATAACTACTAGACAACCACTTAGGATAACCACCTAAGTAAACATTTAGCATAACTACCCAAGTGATCACTTTGAGTTAATACATATTTGAAAATAAGTTAGGATTTACCTAACTTCTACAAACATAAAGCCAAAAAGTTAACTTCAGTTACAATAAGTGACATAAGTTAGTTTTACAAAAAGATAGCTTGAAGCCCATAATATTAATGAGAAAATAGGATGTTGGACTTGTGAACGTGACAATGTGTCTTCTTGCAATCATGAAAAACTTGGTCTTAAATAAAATCTACTCCACTCAAATCTTTGTGAAATATCTTATGAGTATTCTTAATAATAATACCCATATTCTTCACTATACCATTTTCTTAAACCTATATGGGTACATGGCTACAGAATGCAAAAGTGATATTCTCGTGACCAATAACTATTAGGTTTCAATATAAACATCTTGACAAATCATTTGTCAATAAAAAATTTAACCTTTGAGGAGACACATCCCAACTGTATTTATAAGTGATATCTACTAATAATACTTGTGGTTGTAATAATGCAATTGAATACATCAACGATCATACTTATTTTAAAAAGGAAATCCTGGTATCTCATGCAACTTACAAGATTAAATCATTTTCTTCCATTTTCCCTTTGTTTTTGGCTATTGAGAAAGGTGGTGATAATGTGTAACTATTGGAGAGTTTTTTGCCACATCAAATGAGGCTCATGATAAATTATTTCATTAAAAAAATAGGATAAATCATGAAAAATAGTGGGTGGGAGCATGATGACCCTTCTCCTACAACTAACAAGATCAATAAATGAGTGAATGAATAAAAAATAATATCTTATCTTTGAAAGAATCTATAGGTATATAGGCATTTATATATCCAGTTTTGAATCATCCAAAAAACATAGAATATTGTTGATTCTAGGGAGCTTCATATAGTTTGAGAAAATTTACAATTTTAACTTTTCTAATTATCTAAAACTCAAATTTAATAATATTTCCCTTTTTATCCTAGATTGTCGTGAGGTGGATTTGATAGCAACACTCAACCATATGAGCATTGAAAGAAACATGGGATGTAGTCCAAATCATGGTTGGATTTTGTTCCATATTATTTTGATTTGAGATATAATTTTGTTATGTTATGATTATCTGCATAGTGAGATGATCTCAATGACATTACATTATTTTGGTTGTCGGTATCTTAGCTGTGATAGATGGATAGATTATGTTACTTATTGTTTTGATCATATTTGAATGATGATGCTATTGATGTGACATGATGATTTATGATGATATCAAGTATATTTTTTATTCAAGACCATTGATTATGTTAGTAGGATGATTTTATTGGATTCCATGTTATATTATGTCTTATCTATAAATTGATATTTCAATTATTGTTTTTTTATTGATTTATGATCATATTGTCGTAAATGACTATTTAATGCTTTATATTTAAATTTAATATTTATTTAAAAAATGATATGATGTTCACTGATATTCTCATATAATTATTTATGATAATTTATACTTGATGTGATTGTACAAAGTGAGACAAAGTTGTAGTTACTCACGAGCAACATCCACACGATCTCTCGTTCTCCTTCATTGTTTCATCATTATATGTTTGTGCTTTGACTATTTATTTATTGAGTAGCTACACTTTATGTTTGTGTGTTTGTGCCTTGGCCTCTATTCCACATGCCCCAGCTCCAGTTGTAGACCAGTCTTAAGAGCTGAATGAGCTCAAAAAGACCTTGCAAAGTGTTACTAATGAGCTGGTTAGTCTTAAAAGGCATAAATTTTAGCCTCATCAATAGCCCTACTAGCAGCCTTACCAAGCTCCATATCAGGCCCCATATCAATAGAATAGACCTCCTTACCATTCAGTGACAACATTTTTTGGCACGCCCAGTGGGAGAGACTTTTTGAGCTAGTATTCTAGAAAGTTTCATATGAGTTGTTGTTTGGTATGAGTAGTATGAAGTATCATACTTGGCGAATCTACTCTTGTTTTATGTAGATCAATCTTGTTAGCACATGAATGGGATACCAACCAGGCAGAGAAAGAATCCTTTTGAGTACATGGAACTACCTTCATCCAATAAAAGAGAAAAGACAGCCAAGGATGCTCAATCCCAGTATACTGCATCTCAACCTATTGATTGCAGTCATATCTCTATAAGTGTTTCTGTTATCCCATTACCACCTCCATTAGCTCAAATGCCCAATCAGTTCAAAGTATCTTAAATCCACCTATGGCCAGAAACTAGCCTTTTGTGGATTTTAACCAGGGTAGCCCTCTCAATTTACAACAACATAATAAAATACCTATGGGAGCCCTTAAAAGTTTGCCCATTTTTACTGGAGAGGATCAAACCTCAACCATTGAACATATAAGAGATGGTGCATCCCTCTGTGGGTTTAGTGGTTAACTCTATATCAACCTGGGATGATCTAGGTGCTTCCCTTATTGCCCAGTTTGAGGATAAATCTGATAATCTTTCCTTGATAGAGAATTTGACTATCATAAAGAGGGAACCCCATGAGAATATGATGGATTTCAATTTTAGGTTCCAAAGGACATGGAAAATAATCCTTGCAGCAGTCAGGCCTTCAAACCAATATACCTTCCTATATTATTTGAGGTCCCTTAATAGTGATATCTTTGTAATGATCTAGTCTATGGGAGGGGATAAATTACTAGAAACCTTTCGTATTTCCATAAGGGTAGAAAATAGCCTCATTCAAGAAGGGAAAATATCCCAAAGGCCTCCAATGCCCATCTTTTTAGAGTTGAAACCAGTTCCTGAAGAAATCATGACCTTGGCCTCTATTACACCTGCCCCAGCTCTAGTTGTAGACCAGTCCCAAGAGCTGAATGAGATCAAAAGGACCTTGCAAATTGTTACTAATGAGTTGGTTAGTCTATAAAGGCATCAATTATAGGCCACCTTTAGAGAAATATTGTGCATGGGGAAGAAAACTTATGAAGACGAAGACTCTCCAGAAAAACAATGGATGGTGTTGCTCTGTAATGTGGGCACTGCCAGGAAGCCCTCAAATATTCTTGATAGAGTCCACATTGACAGGGCATAAACACCCATGATCAGATGTCAGGCCCTCTTAGTACCCTACATTGAGACCGGTTAGGGTTATCCGAAGCCCCATCAAAAATAGGGTTTCTAATTATCCTAACCGTCACAAGGAAGAGCACTGATCCAGAAGGAGAAAATAGAATGAAACAATAGTAACCATAGAGCATTCAAAATACATAAGACAAGGTACAATAATGGTGTATGAAGACATAAGCAATGCATGATACATGTGACACATTCTACAAATTCAACATAGCATGGTGGATCTCAACATTTGGGGACACACAACAACAATGATGCATGCACCTCCAAAGTTCAAGGCAACAAGAGTTATGATGTTTTGCATATGAATCTGTGAATCTATGCATGCATATCATGTGTGAGCAAGAAATAAAACATCATGTAAGTTTTATGAAATGTATCACATAGGAGATCTAAAGAAAGAAAAGATGATGTGCATGTTTAATCTCTACATATAGCTTGTTAAGACAACAGGGATGTGTTCCTTCTACTTCAAAGTCTATTCAAAACATGAAGAATCAACAAGTACTTGATTCAAATGCTTCTAACAACAATGTCACAACAACAATCATCCATGGTAATTAAAGTAAGTAAAACAACAACTTTAGAACAACATTATACACCCATAGGAGAAATAGAAGAACAATAATAGAGCTACAAAATTGCAATTTGCATCCATGGACAACATTATAACATCATGGAACTTCTTCCTGTGGATGCAAAAGAGGTAAATATGCTCCAGAATCTACAAAATATAGTCATATCCCGTGGCCTCAAAAGATAACAAAAAGGTAAGATGAATGTAATAAGTGTTTTGATCAAGCATGGAAAGCATTATAGCTTCATGATGACCCTTCCTATGGAGCCAAATGATGGCATTCAAAGATATAAACAACAATAATTCCATGATCTGATTTCAAAATAAAAATTAAGCAAACAGAGAAGAGTTACATTCAAATGCATCTGTAAAACAACAGTACAAAACTTCAATGGAGTCCAAATATTCCAGAATACTTCCATAGATAGCTAGGTAATGCAAAAATGCCCCAATTTGTGGAAGAAAAAGATGCCAAATGCATTCAGAATAGAAAAGCATGAAGCCCATGACCCATGAAAAGTAAGTAAACAACAAAACACCACTTTCTGTGGATTAAAAATGTACATCCAAGAAAAAGGAAGCATGTTTTTAATGCATTTCCAGTCCATATGAAGTATTAAAATACAAAAAATCCATCATCTATGAAGGCAAAACAAAGTTAATGCATTCAAAATGAGAGGACAACAAGCATGAAGCCCATGCCATGGAGTAGAACAGCAAGGTAACTTCCAGAAAGTTATTATCACATGCATGTACAAACAACCAAAGAAATGTAAAATGCCACTTTCTGTGGGTTTGGAATGTACATACAAGCATATAGCAGCATTTTCTTAAGGATTTTCTTTCCAGCAAACAACATTACCATGTAAAAACACCCTATTCTATGGAGAGAAAATAGAGATTTTTAACCAAAATTTGCATACATGATAGAGAAGAATGAGCACATATGCCATGAACAACATTAAAGAGCTTATGTGCATCCACAAACAACAAGGTAATGCCAAAACACCATCTTTTATGGATTCCAAAACATACATTGCAAGATAAAACCATAGTGATGCCCTAGCCATATTTTTAAGACCAAAATAACAATATGCAAACAAATTTTAAATATGAAAGAAAATAACAAAGCCCATGGCCTCATCATGTGAAAAGCATTGTCAACATTCAAAACAAAAAAACCCCATCAAAGATGGAGAATTGAGGCAAATTGATGGAGGAGAAATCATGCAGAGAAGAGCACTCTTTCATCTAGTAAATCAAAAAGCAATGAATGAAGGACTTACCATAGATTAATATTTCTTTCAAGCTCCAGAAAAGCCAGACAAATCGATCCAACAGCTGGAAAATTTCCAAAATCATGCTTCCTTTCCATTTCAAACATCAGCTAGGGCACATAAGCCATGTTACTGCAATTCGATGAAGGGTGATTAAACTTATGTTCTATGACATTTTTGGGGTCATGTTTTAATATTTAAAACTATGGTAAGTGAAAAATTAATATGGTGGGGTTATCATAATGTTATTATAATATATTAAGGCCTTTGAAATATGTTTTTATAACATAAAAGGTGGGGTTTTTATTAGAGAGTGGTTTTTAAACCTTGCCTAGGGGAGAAGTATGTTAATATTTTAATAAAATTTTAGGGGCAAGAAATAAATTAATGTAATATTCTCCACCTAGGGGTCATTATATTTTGGATATATTAGGGCTGTGGCTGATATGTAAAGAGTCTTTTATTGACTAAATGTAAATCATGCACATTCTTTATTGTAAATATTTGCCCAAAGATACAATTATAAATCATTTTGGGAAAATATCATTTTTCAAGCATGATTAGGGGATATAATAGATTTAGTTTGGTGAAGGAATTATGGTTAAGGAATATTTTGGAATTTTCTCTCACCTACCCTACAAATCTAGGAACCTGACATTCAGATTTGGGCAACATGTTGGTGAGCCTAAAAATTACGGATTTCCAGATATATCCCAGCATTCGGTTCCAGATTTGGTGGAGTTAGACATGATGATTTCTAGAATTCTTGCAAATGTAGATTTTGGGGTTCATCCTATATATACTTCTCATTTTTGTGTAGAGGCAGTTCTTCATTCTATCTCACTCTAAGATTTGAATGCTTATAGCTCTGAGAAGAAGATTGTTTTCCAACTCCTTTTGGTTGAATTCAAAACAAAGATCCTCTTTTTCCTATTGTCTTTTGAATTTCTTAATGGATTTTTGCCAATGTTATTGTTATTCAAGTTAATCCTTTATCTTGTCATATTGTTCATTTGATGTTTAGAAAACACATGTTATTGTCTAAAGTCTGATTTGTGTTCTCTCATAGGTCTCTGAGTTTGTGAAATTCATTCATTTCCTTCTCATTGACAATTTGCACCTTGATATTATCAAAAGAAATAATATATATAGGACAAATTTGTGAATTCCAAGTTGTGTTTAAGTTATATTGTGATTTTTACAATCTATGGATCTTCAAAGTTTTGGTGAATCACCTAGGTTTTAAGTCCAATTTTCAATTCATGCACTCTCTCTCCCTTTCCTCCAAAAATTTTTAGTTTAGTTTAAGGTGATTCAAGGGGAAGTCGGCCCTTAATCTAGAGGTCTACTTCCATTATAGGTTCCCCACAACCTGGAAGTATTCCCATGTTTCATAGGATTGCTGAGTTTCACACTTAGCTCTTTCAGGTGCAATCCTCAATGACAACAGGTACAAGACACATTCTACCTGAGTTGTAGGATTTGAGTGTTTTTATATCCCTCCTGGTAGTGGCCATGGGGGCTTCACTTAGTGAGCCTGAATCATAGCATGTGCACTCATGGCATACTAAATAATCCTCTTATTTTCAAAAAATATAGCCCCAAACTCCCTTTTTGTCACTGTCCTCCAATACCCACCACCAATACCCCCCACACCTATTTTCCTATATGAACCCCCACCCCCCAACCCCTAAAAATGCCCTAACCTTTATTTAGGAAATATATTGCCCACTTTTTTTGCCCATTTTAAACCCCCCAATATGAACACATGTGATAGTATTGCCCCTTTAGTGAAGACCCCAGGGAAATGACATAGGAGATAGTTTAATCTACCGATCATTATTGAACTAATATCGTCCCTGTATGGATGATGTATCTTATTTTTATAGTTTATCCCTCTGGTACATGATGTTAAATTTGGATGTAATATGCATTTTGGGATAGATCTATGAGTGTGTTTGTGCCTTTAGAGTTCCCACAGTTCTCGCAAAATAAGTTTAATTAAATACTAATTTTTAATGTGTTTGGGCATTTATTATTTTTATTTATTGGCTAATTCATCGTAGTTGAATTCCATTTTACTGGAATTGATTTATTTAATTATGAGGAAAGTCAATAGTTCACTTAAATGATTGAAATGGCTTATTTTAAAAGTCAATTTTGAAATGTGCCTTTATTTTGGAAAAGTGAGTTTTTTTCACTCACTTCTCACTTTTCCCTTTTATGAGAATTTGGATTTTGCTTCAAAATTGCTTTGGATAAAATCATGTTTATGCTTGTTGGGTTTGATCTGCTTATTGGATTCTTGCTAGAATCCACTCTTTGGATTCATGCCATGATTCCTCAACTTCCTACGGAGTCATTCGTGGTTTCATGGTGATTTCAAATTATTCTCAACTTTCCAATTTTTCTTCATTTTGTGTGAGGTAGGGCATCTCACCATTTTTTGTTTACTCTATTTAATCAAATGATATTGGTTGCATTAGTTTAGTGGGTTGAGAATTAGTATCCCCCCTTGATCTTGCTTGATTTAATTTACTAGTTGGGTTTATTTGAGTAAATGCATATTTTTCCATTTTGTGATTTGAAGTTTCAGAGTTGTTATGCTGTCCAAATTTTTGTAAGTGCTTAGATTTTGGATTTTATTATAGAAATGTGATACTGGGTTCCTAAAGGAAAAATGGTTTTAATTTTTGTGAGTTTATTTGATTTTTTATTTTTGAGCATTTTTTAGCTCACCTCATTTTGTGTCACCTAGAACTTGTATGCTACCATGTTTGATGTGATTCTTCCTCACTTTCTAACAAGATCTATGATGGATTATATGGGGATTCATGCTCTTCAAAAAGTGTTTGATTGAACAATTTTTTATTTGGATTTATTATTATGTTTACTTGGCTTGCATGCATTGAGTGTTTTGGAGTGGAATTGTCCTCTAGTTTTGCCTTCATACTTGTTGATTTTCATGTATTTATCATCCTTGGTGTAGACCAAGTAGACAATTCACCTTAGTTTTGGTCTTTAGTGTATACTAAGTGAAAAATCCTTCGGTCATGTTGGTGCTCAAATCAATAGATTGGATTTCCTAAACCTGCCAATCCAATGCTTGGAACCCAATTGATTTGGCCAACTAACAAGTCACAACCAAGGCAAGGTTGGAACTTTTGAAATTTTGGCTCTACAGAACCAAGTCTGGTAGGCCTATACCTTAAAATTATCCTTCAAGTCTTAAGGCTTTTTATATCAGATGAGAAACACTTCAAACTCCTTTCTCAAGTATGGTAGGACACTTAAAAGAAATCAAATAGTAATCTATACAACATAAAACGACAAAAATTGAATGCTTTGTGAAATTTGTAAGAATGCTTTATAAAAATGTATAAATAAATAGATGATAGGATATCTCAACAACTCAAAATGATAAACCAAATGACTATGTCCAATAATAAATTAGATCAGTGCCTATATCAACTTGGGTAGATAGAGTCAATCTAAATTCAATCCTATGTACAACTTTGCAAGACAGTATTAATACTATCAACTATTTGAATGCTTTGGATGCAGAGAAGATTAAGTCTATTTATATCTTTGTTATTTCAAATGAATTTAAATCCTATGGTTGGGAGACTAGTTGAACAAGAAGCAAGAAACATTAAGTTCTCACAAACTCCTTCATGATCAAACAATGATATAAGACATATAATATCTCTACACAAACATATCTAAAATAGAAATTAAAAATTACCTCAATAATTGCAAAGGAATAATTGAAATGGATTTAACCCCTTTTCCACAAGTGATACAGAAACACTTATCTTTATTCATTTTGAGAAAATAGTACATTTGAGTCCATGTTGCAGTTGTGATCAAAACTAGAACAAATAATAATGTATATGTTACTGTCTCCCTTTCACATGGTCTTGGAATCCCTATTTGTATAAATTCCAAGGGATGCATACAAGTTTCAGACCAATGTGTCTCTTGATAACTAAAACCTAATCGTAAGATCAACAACTAAATATTAATTACAATAAAGGATTGATTAATCATCCTTGTCTGAGAAATAATTATCAACCAAATGAGATCAGAATAATGGTCACTAACAAATCACTTGTGATTTGTTAGAGACAATTTAGAATAATAAATTTGTATTAAAATATTATGGTACTTTGAACCATACATTTCTGTCTCTGATAATGGATGTATTTCTTGGGGAGTTAAATAACTTTATCATTTTGAATAGGCACGTCGATGTTGTCGACCATCTTCTGTTACCATATATATATTTGTAATGATTCCTCACAATGTGTATGCATGTTTTTATCTTCCTTAGTATCTCATGAAGACCACATTAATTTATCATCGAATAGATCCATAATCACCACCCTGGAAAACCTTCATGGAGATGTCGACAATGTATTAAACGATAATAAAAAAACCCTATGAGATATAAAAATACAAAATGACAAAAGGAAATACCATTCATCACTACCACTAGAGCATTGTGTCTTTTTACTATCGAGGACACGTGTCAAGATGATGTAATTCCTTGAAGAGTAAAAGTTGTGCATCTCTGCTTTAAGGAATTACACTTGTCATTGATATTAATCATATTTAATTAGAGTTTAACAGTATTCCCTTTTCTTCATTGCCGAGAGTCTAGTGGGCCTAGGATACATGTTGTTCAGGCATAATGCCTTAATGGTTAGATGTTGATCACTTTTTATTTAAGGCTTTACACTGTCTGTTATATCAATTTGAACTTGATCGGTCTTTACTTCATTCCTTCTTTGCTCAGCCTGGCCCACCATGGACATGTGTCATCCAATCTCGCCCTCATGCCAGATAAAGACCCTACACCTTTTCATTCTGGGTGAATGCTAGCCATAGATGGGATCAAATTCAAATCATAGATCTGTTTATTTCATTTCTTAGACTTTAATGGGTCTAGGACACACGACGATCAGGTGCACTTTCACGATAGATAAAAAAATTGCAAATTTTCATGGCGAGTAAACGCCAATCATAGATTTTTTTAATATCCACCATAAATCCTTCCTCCTACATCGCTCACAATTTCAGTGGGGATAGGACACGTGGCTGACACCTTAATGGATAGATATCATGCATCTTGTCTTTAAGGCATTACACCAATTGTAGATTCATTTGGATCCAGCATGATATTTAACCATTGAGGATCCCATGACTTGGATTTAAAACTCGATTACCTTTATTTCCATGTTAAGTCATCACCATTGATTTAACCCATGTGATAAAAGATCAAAACCTTAGTTGATTGCACTTTAAACAAATACAAAGATGAAGTGTATCCATATCATTTTAATCGACCAATTAGTTTCTTCTAGTTGGATCCTAGTCACCTCACCGTCATACTTCTGTGGGCCTAGGACACATGTCATAATATCGTGATGCCTTGAAGACTAAAAATTGTGCATCTGGTCTTTAAGGCATCATGCCAACTGTAGATCATGTCTGACTATTAACCTTTGAAAAATCCATCATGTAAATCGATGTGTATCCCTGTTAACTTGTTCAACCTCCCACATTTTTCCACATGTATCCTTGTTGTCTTGTTACTCAGAACATATGTGGGCCCAGGACACACGTTCAGGCGTAATGCCTTAATGGATAGATTTTGAGCATCTTGTATTTAAGGCTTTACACCTACCACTTGATCAAATGGGACTTGCTCAATGTATAATCCTTCTTTGAATTTTCACAACCGAGATTAGAGTACACATGTTGTTTAGGCACATTCCCTTTAAGGTTAAAGGTCTTCATCTTGTAGATTGAGGGATAATGCCCATTGTCGATGTTCGGGAAAAGGGTAAGTTGTTTAAGTAGATCTGTGAAGAGGTAAAACTTATTTAAATAACCCATGAAAAGACATCAATGACTAGTTTTATGAATTCAAAAATTTGCAGGCCGTAGATTAATGTGAGACTTTAAACATAGCCAATTTTCACAGGAGAAATATATAGATTAATAAGATGAATGCACAAATTAGAATTTTTGCAAGCGTAAACTATAAAATGAAAAGAAGAAATAAGAGAATAAATCACAATAATGAATATAAGGAACACTTCCTTGATCTATTTCAATTTCCAAATTTGATCTGTAAATTCGGGTTCCACCATTAGAAGAACAAAAGAAAATAATACATATCGTACAAATAAGGAAAACAAACTTGCCTTTTATATTTTTTAAGAAAAGAAGGGTTTAATATACTGACCATGTATAGGAAAATCATGAGGGTAACCTTCCAAATCCTATAAAATATTAGAACTCTCACCTCCTTTACCGATGATGACAAAAGTACCTACCCATAAGGCCTCAAATTTTCCATGTTTTCCTTTATCCTGATCTTTTACATTCCATCTCAAAACTAGATCTCCTTCCTGGAAGCTCCTTTCTGTGGTCTTTTTGTCAAACAAAACCTTCACTTTATGTTATAATTAGATGATTTCTGTCTTGATCCTGATTCCTCATTTCATCCAATTCTGCAAGCTGATGAAATCTATCCTCCATGAAATCCACCTCTTCCCACTATTCTTTATTCACAAATTTGTACATTGGTAACAAATTATTCAATGATAAATGAGTTTTCTTTCCATATACAAGTTCATATGGTGCATATCCAGTAGACTTCTTAATTGTAATTCTGTCTACCCAAAGTGCAAGTGGCAACTTTGAATCCCATGATCTTTTTCTGTTGTTTAACATTCTTTTGATGATCTTAATTATATTCTTGTTACTAGATTATCCTTGGCCATTTCCCTGTGGGTGATAAGGGGATGAATAATAAATCTTTATTCCATATTTCTCATGAAATTCAGTGAAGTCTGCATATCTGAAACACATAGCATTATCACAAACAATCTTACGAGGAACACCAAATCTTGTCAATATATTTTCAGTCAAGAATTTGATCACCACTTTACTAGTAGCTTGTCTAGTAGGTATGGATTCCACCCACTTAGTGAAGTAATTAGTGACCACCAAAATCCATTTATTGTTGGAATAATGAAATGGTGTGTACTAAGAGGGGAGGGGTGAATCAGTACCCTTAAAACTTTTTATCAATTAACCTTAGTAATCTTTTCTTGCATTACTGACCATATTGATTTTCTACCTTATGCATGTAATATCATAACATAAATGTGAGTTCATGTAAAAAATCATGGAAACATTCATGAAACTTAGTTACACATGACACAAGAATTGATATTGCAGAAAACCCTTGTTAGAAGGTAAAAACTATGGTGGGGATGAAACCCACAAAGCTTCACTATCTAAAGAATGGAAGGTGTCGGTTAAGGCTACAAGTTGTGATCACTTCTGATGATCTTACCCTGTTAGGAGTAACACGTTAGACTTTTTAGGTCTAATCTATTAAGATATTTCAACAACACTGTTAAGTGTGCACTCGGTTAAGAGATTTACAATAAGACTGTTAAGTCCACCTTCTTGAAGGATTTCTTCTATTTGCTACAATTGTTAGAGAGTAATCAAAAATAATTATGACCTGATGGTTTGTGATCTTTAATTGCTGAATACAAATCCTTTAAGTTCTCAAAATTATGTATCACCTAATTGTGATGAATAATACCTCTGTTCTTCTCAGTAGCCATGAATCTAGTTCTTCATAACTGAATTCTTCCTTTTGTGTTCTTCTGCATGAAACTCTTTGTCTGATCCATAGATGTCTTTTGTGGCTACAATAATAATTTTTTTGATTGGTTATATATCTATATATACAAAGGTTTTGACCTAATTAGGTTTCACACTTTACAAGAAAAAATCTATGATCAAAGGTTTACAACTTGACCTTGATCTCCTAGTTTGCATGTTTAAAATTAGTTAAACTGATTAAAACTATTACTTATGCTTTACTTGATCCTCAAGAAATGGTTTTATAGCTAAGAACAAATATATTTTTAAGAATGAAGTTCTTTAGCTGACATGTTTCTCAGATCCGCTATTCTCGGGAATAAAACTATCTCTTGGTAGACTGGTGCTCAGTTTAATCTATAGACTATGGTCGGTTTACTCTGTAAATTGTCTATCGGGTTACTCTATAGACTATCTATCCATTATAGTGCTACCAGTGTTGAACAATATCGATGATCACTATGTTAAGACATTTTCGGTGACCTCTGCGCTTGTCTATTTTGGTGACCTCTGCGCTTGTCTGAATGCTGTCACTCGGTGATCGTGTAACCGATGGTTCAAAAATTGTTTCCTTGTATTCTATTGACAACCTATGATCCTTTAGGATTATCAATCTCCCCCTTTGGCATTAGTATCAATAAATGATATGTGCAAACTGATATGTTCAGTATATACACCAAGTGTTTACCTTGTCAATGAATCCCCCTATGTGCATGCCTCAGTATAATGTATGTACATGTTTCCTCCTTTGTGAGGTATATACATTTTCCCTTTTTATTTTTATTGTATACATATATTTTCCCCTTTTTCATTTTCCCCCTTTGGTGCATTTTCCCCTTTTTGGTACATTTTCCCCCTTTTGGTACATTCATTTTTTGCCTTTTTTTGAAAATAATGACAAGGGTGTAGTACTTACAGCTTGTCAAATATGTAGGCATGGGATTTTTGAATGTCTGCCATCTGCTTCTCCCATTGCTCCTTCAGGTGTTTGAGGGTCATGTGCTCCAAAGTGATTCTATTTTGCATGTCATATATACTCTCGGTTACTGACATCTCTGGGGTGGAAATTAATGTTTTTGCCGAAGTCATGTGTTCCAACAACAATGTGAGATTCGGTAGTAACATAGCTTGGATATTGGTTAGCTCATCTTGGATTTTGCTTTTAGACTTTTGTATCTCAAGTCTCAACCATTTTGATTCTACAATCTTCTCATAATGCAATTCGAATACATTTTCCTTGGTTGTGAGACTTTATGCACTATTTAAGATCTTCATCTATTTTAGCTATCTTTTCACTATGCTTGGTAGTGAAATTCTCTAGTGTGCACAACTTTTGAACTAAGTTAACTACTTATGATATTATTGGTTCCAATGTAGTAACTAGCTCAGAAAGTTTTACCTTGTTTTATGCCACTTCTTGGTTGATATTCTCTATGAGCTTGTAGTGTCACTTCTCTTCTGCACATTCCTCAATTACCTTGTTGGCTTCTACATTCTGTGATGTTATGGCCTCGGTAAGAATGGATAATTGATCAAGTATTGGTGAATTTTGATCAATTTGAGTGTCAGGTAATATCTACAATAATATTTCCTTTGTAGTGTCCAGGACTTGTGAATTTTTGTGCTCCTTCTTGAGTTTGTCTTGTATTGCCTTCCTTTTTCAAAGTTCACCATACTTGGTTAGTGACTCAGGATCCAGTGTTCTTGGATAATAGTCGGGTATGTCAATGATTTCTTCAAGTGTGACTGGTGCTTTACTCTTCTTCTTCTTCTTCTTCTTCTTGTTCAGTATGGTGGTGGAAGTAGGGGAATGTAGTACCATAGCAAGTTCCTTCTCTGTTTATTTTGATTTTGGTGATTATGTGGGAGGTGTGGTGCCTTTTGTTTGCTTCTCGGTATTGACATGTTGGTCAGTAGTAGACATCTCTATATCAACCTTGTCTTTATCTACAACCTTTTTCACCTCTTCAGTGTCCTTGGTAGTGGCATCACTCGGTGCTTTCTCTCCACTTGTATCTTTCTGCTCCTCATTTTTGTCTTTTTTCTCCCCATGTTCTTCACCTTTATCCATTGGTATTTTTGCATTAGGCTCAAGTGTTTTCTCTTTTTTGTCTGTTATAATATTGATAAGTTGTATCAATAAAGGCATGTGACCTGGTAAATTTTCCTGTGCAACATCCATTGTTTCCTTTTCCTTTGTTTTCTCGGTGGCAACATTTACATCTTCATAATTCTTGGGATCATCATCATAATTAATAAGAGTTATATCTTTGATAGTAATGTCTAGTGTATCCCCTAGTGATTGTAATATCTGAGGTACATCATCCATGGCCTTACTTGCCTCTGTTGGGTGCCAACAAGAAGTTGAGTCCACTTTTTGGCCAAAAAGTGGAACTGTTTTTCCTATTTTTTCAAATTCATCCTATTTGACCTAAAGATTTGAGGCACTTAGACATGGAATATTCAAAAAAGTCACTAATATAAAATTTTAGGATTCAAAGTTACTATCCAAATATGTTATTTTTTAAAATACCCAGATGATAAATTCCAAATTTCAATACAGATTACTAAAACCCTCATTTTAAAAGTCACTCATTTAGGACTATACCATGCGTGTGTACGACAAGTGAAATCAGACTCAAATGAAACTATTTATCTAAACCCTTTTGGGAAATGGTAAGTAACACATTTAATATTGATGAGAATATTTTTCCATATTTTTATGTTAATTTTTTTTTTTATTAATTATATACTAGGCTCAATCGTTGTTTATAAAACCTCTTGTGTACGACAAGCATAATTTGCCCAAAACATATGATTTTTTTAATTTTAATTTTTTAAAAAAAGTGTTTAGAAATATGTGTAGTTTAATGCCATATAATTTATTTTTCAATAAACTTTAAAATAAAAAATTTATTAAAATTACAAAAAAACTTGTATTCTCTTTTCTATAGACCTGTTTTAGTACAAAATGATTGAAAAATATAAATATTAATCAAATTTAATAAAAAATTACATATTATGAATCTTCATTGTCTTATCTATGCTGGGTTTTTTTTGTAAGAAAATTCCTCAGAAAACCCAATCCAATTTGAGGCCAAAATGAGTTTTGGGTTTGCATTTGGACATGGCCTTCAACATTAAGGTCAAACCAGATCCAAAGCCAAGGGTCGGTTGACCAAGCCTTTCTAGAAGCTAAAATTGAACCACTTTTGGTGGAGAAAATTTCAATTTTAGAATATGGGGTGACATTTTAAAAATGAAACGTCACCCTGTTTCATAACGTCACCCCGTCTCATTTTGTAGCCATTGGAAATTGGTTTAAAACAATACAGGGTGATGTTATGAAATGGGGTGATGTTTCATTTTTGAATCATCACCCCATTTCATAACGTCACCCCATCTCATATTTGACCATTTTTTTAAAAATCTGCTATGTTTTTTTACTGCATCATCAATCTTGTACTTGAGTACGATCGATAGCGATCGAATGTGCATGTTTTGGACAGTTTTTGCATTGTTTATTGAATATTATATTCTCCATTTGAAGGCATCAATCATTGGGAGCATATTGAACAATTTTTTTCAATTTTCAACTATTGAAGACACTCTTGTGATTGATTTCAATTATTAATCATGGGATGTAAACAATGTCAAAAGAAGAAACAAAGGAGGGTTATGACTGATGAGGAAATTCAATTGGAGAAAGAGAAAAAGGCTAAATGCCAAAGAGATAGAAGAATGAGGATGCGTGAAATGAATATCAATGAAGCTTCTGGATCCACAACAATTGAAGAGTCAAACATTAAAGATACCATGTGAGATGCAATGGATGAAGAAGATGCAAATATGAAAGAGGCGAATGCAAGCATGTCGTTGAATGCACCTTGTAGTGATGTTCCGGGTACGTCTTTAACTTCAACATTGAATGATACTCAACCTATCATAATAGATGATAATATTTATAGAAACTTATTACTTGCATATTCTAGAGATGAAATGGAATCAATGAGGCCTAATCATATTTTTCAACTTAGAGAATTTGCAAATGAAAATCCGCCTATTATTGTTGAAAATGAAGAGCCTTTTGTTGTTGCGAATGAAAATATCCCTAATGTTGTTGAAAATCAAAATAATTTTTTTGATGCAAATGAAAATCCTCCTGATGTCGTTGAAAATGAAAATCCTTTTGTTGATGCAAATGAAAATCCTCCTAATGTTGATGCAAATGAAAATCTTCCTAATGTTGATGCAAAGAGCAATGAAATTCCTTTCCTAAATGAAAATGAAAA
>MU223527.1:1444396-1459482 GCA_018584345.1 Thuja plicata | reverse complement strand
TTTTAATGGGGCCAAAGTGGTCTTAAGGGGTGGTAGGACCCATTCATAAGTACTAAGGGGTCATAATAGGTCATGTGACCCCTTAAGACCTATTAAAATACATAATAGGGCCTAAGGGGTACAAATTGATCCTAAGGGGTGATAAATAGGTCGTAGAAACCCTTAGGGTTTGTAATAGGTTGTGGGGCTGTCTAGTTAATGTTAAGGGGTCATAATGAAACTTGAAGTCCTTAATGGGTCTTATGACCCCTTATGGTACGTAATAGATCCTAAGGGCTTTTAATGGGGCCAAAGTGGTCTTAAGGGGTGGTAGGACCCATTCATAAGTACTAAGGGGTCATAATAGATCCAGTGACCCCTTAAGATCCATTAAGATACATAATAGGGTTTCTGTTATGTGTTAAAACTTTAAGGTTATAGTTACAAGTTATGTGTTTCTGGTATGTGGTGTGGGTTTCTCATTTATTTTAGTTTTCTATTGTACATGTGTGGTTTATACATTTTCAGAAAAAAATACAAAAAAATTTATATCTATATATATACTAAATACAAGAACAAATTAAATACATTTATTATACTAATTTTAACATCTAAGAAACATCGCACATGCATCCATCTAAATCATATGTATCCAGTACATTTGCATATCCATCTACATTATGTATATCTAAATAATGCATCCATCTAAAGGGTACGTAATAGGTCCTATGAGATTTTAATGCGTCTAAAGGGGTCTTAAGTGGTGGGAGGACCCAGTCATAGGTACTAGGGTTTCTATTATGTGTTAAAAATTGAAGGTTACAAAATTACAAGTTATGTGTTTCAGGTACATGAGGTGTGGGTTTCTCATTTGTTTTAGTTTTCTATTGTACATTTTCTATTGTATATTTTATGATATATATACTAAATACAAGAAAAAATTAAATAGATTTACTAAACTAATTTTAACATTTACGTACAATAATTGATTAAATAAATTTGACATACATTGCATTTTTCATAATAAAAATAACAACAAATACGATTAAAAAAATAATAAAAACAATAATTAAACTTAATATATTAAAAAAAATACCTACATGCAAGTGGTGTAGATGGAAAGCGAAGATGTAGAGGTGGTGTAGACGACAACTAAAGAGCTGCAACTCTTAAGGGGAAAAAAACAACAAATATGATTAGAAAAATAGTTAAAACTACTAAAAAATAAAAATGACAATTAAACTAAAATAAAGTTGAAAACATCATTACTTGAAGGATTTTGGGCTCTAACAAAATGGGGTAAAGCTCTGGAGCGGGATCGCGCTAGCTAAAAATCACAATAAAAGTGTCAAATTTTTTTTATATAGTTTTCGAAACGGGGTCACATATGAAATGCCACCCCATTCTCGGATGGGGTAGCATTTCAAATGTCACCCCATTTCAAGTGTGACCCCATTTAGCCTCAGGACCCCGTCCCTTATGGGGTGATGATTTGAATTAAGGCCCGGGGTCCCGAAGTGAAGCGTCACCCCATGTCTTGAAGTATGATTTTGGGAAAATGACTAAGTTAAAAAGTTTCACCTCAAGTGGACTCATCTTCTTGCACACACCTTGTTGTCAAATAAACTGGAGTGACAACCTTGGTATCATTGATGAAAATTTTTTTAGGGCTCGGTGTATCCTCCTTCTCCTCATTGTGAAGTGTCTCGGTTAGAGCCAGTACCTACCCGGGTGGATTGAAGATTTCACTCCAAATCTCATTGCTTTCTTTGTCAAGGTCTTCTAATCTACCTTGTAGTACTTTTTATGCTCTCATCTTTGAATTTTTTTTTTTTCATGCTCCTTCATTGTTGAATCAATTTTTTTCAACTGTTGACTCGGGTGGCATGAGTGTAACTAGTGATCTTTCCCTTATTTGTTTCTTTGTGTGTAAGGCATATGTCCATCTTGCTAATATTTTGTCATTGAGCTCTTGTGGAATATTCTTGTTGAATTATATAGATACATATTTGTATGTAAACATTGCCTTAATTATGGCTTCTTCTATCTTATTCTGATCTCTGGCAGACAAAGTTAGCCATTGTCTAATCTTGTCATGTGATAACCTGCCTATGTTGATGATTGACTCAGAAAGTTCATCAATTGTTTTAGGTACCTTGGCCTTCTCTGTTTGGAGTCTTTTTTCTCTTTCTGCTTTTGCAATATCATCCTTATCTCTTTTCCTCTTATGTATTTTCTTCTTTGCCTCAGTGCTGATTGCCCAGTTTGGGGCTTTCTTTTCTGATAAGTCCTTAGAGTACCTTTCTTTACTGGTGGAGAGTTTGCTTCTTTTGTAGTCTTACTCCTTGTTCTTGATGCAGCTGGTACATTTATAATATTTTATTTCTTGGCTGGTGGTGCATCTGATTTAGTAGACTTAGAATCACTTATCTCTCTAGCTTCACCGATGGGTGACTATTCCTCGGTGACATCTATTTGTTATTGTGATTCTTCATCATTTACCGATAGTTTATTCTCAAGTGTTTTCACCATCTTTGTTTTCTTCCTATCAATTTTCTTGACTATTAAGCCATTCTTTATTCTAGACTTAGCTTCCTCATATGTTCCAAATCTGCTCAATGATTTGTCTACTTGTTCATTCAGTAAGGCTTCAATAGCATTTTTTTCCTGATCATTGTTGATCTCATAATCCAATGGTGGTAACCTTGTTGTTCTTGATACAACTGGTTTGATAAGTGTTGTGTTGGTGTCCACTATGAAACATATGTCATCTTTGTACTATTCAACCAGTTGTGGAGGGATTCTCATTCTCTTTTGCATTCTATCTTTGAAATTGGTGAAGTATGCATCCATTATAGATGTGAAGTTATCCCCTATTGACTTAATGAATTCACTAATCTATGTAGTTACTAGTCAGGTTGTGTCCCAAGTGACATTATCGATAGAGGGGAAGAAATTCTAAAAATAGAAGAATGTGCACATAAGGAGGGAACCAAACTTACATGTATTAGATTTGGCTGATCTAATTGTTCTCATATTCTCCTCCAGTTTCTTTAGTAGCATCTCAGATAAGTCCAGCTGAAGTCCCTTCTTCACAATCTTATAAGTAGTGTCAACTGCTCCACATGCTATGTTGTTCATTCTACTAGCTTGGAATATTTTGTACCCAATTACACATGCATTGAATTTCATCTTAGGGTCGGTGATTGTATTGAGTTTCAACCCTCTTCATCCCATTCTTCCTTAGTTATTTTTTCAATCTCGAGGCATGAAGGATGCTTTAGGGATTTTTCCTTGTCAGTTATTGGAAAATTGGTTACAATGTGAATCACATCCTTTGTGATCAGTTTTGGTTCATCCAACCACATTTTTGTATCATGTACCCAACTAAGTACAATGTGTATCCATTCAATCTTGAACTCTCTCAGGAATAGTAGGGCATTGGTTAACCCTTTCAGCTCAATGTTCTTTTGTTCATCTTTCAAGTTTCCATCTGTGCATAAGCTTCTTCAATCTCAAGATCTTTGATCTCTGCAACCTTGCAGTGGATGTATGCGCAGACATCTTCAACCAGAAAAACCCTAGGAGGGATGCTTGAGAATGCTCCCTTGTCATCAGGTTGAGAAACAACTTTAGGGAAAAACTTATAGTTGGGATCCTCATAGTTTGTGTTCTTAATTAGGTAGATTTTCTTATCATTTGTGTTCTTGATCTTTGAGACTCGCAAGGTAGTTTCCACTGTTGATGAAATTAGGGATTCTTCGCAAATGAACTGTGTGCTTGGTAAGTCTTGGTACTTACTGGTTGATAGCGGTGAGTGATCAAAATCTATTGGAGCAGCCTTTGAATCTGCTATGGATTGTTCTACAATATTTTAGCTCTTAGTCTCTTGTCTTCGCTCTGCTATTTTCTCTTTTTCGATTGGTGATTGAAGGAGCACTTTTTTCCCCTATTTATAGAAAATAACCTAAGTGGTGCATTGAATTCTTTAGCTACCACTTGGTTGATGAAACAAATTCACTCGGGTATTGTACCAAAGCCTTCATCCTTAGTGTGTATAGAATGCTCGGGGTAAGTGACAACTTAGTTGCACTTTTTCACATGTTCACTGACGGTGCTCGGTATGTAGCGAAGACTTGCTTGTATTTTACATGTTTATCAATGATACTTGGTTTATATTGATAACTTGGTTGTGTTTCATATGTATACTAATGATGCTCAGTGTGTATTGACCGACAAGACTAGATTGACAAAATCATAACAAGTAATACCATAGTGCATCCCTAGTCATTCTAATTTGGCATATTATCAATGAATATTGGAACTAATGTAAAATATAGCTTTGTATAGTGCAGTTCCATACTTACTTGTATTTCTTAGGTGGGGGTGGTGGAATCACCTAATCCATTGGATGAGGTGTCACCAATTGTATTGCTTGGTCCAACATTATCATTTATTGAAGCTTTCCTACACATTTGATTTCTCATTCTCTTGATATCTTCAATAGTGTTTCCATTTGCAAAAGTGCTTGTCTCTATCACTTGGTCTCTGCAGTCCTTTCTTAGGTGACTGAACTTATGATCTTCCTCCTGTCATCAATAGCTAATGTTCTTTCTTGTTCATCTTGTCTAGCACTATTCATAACATCAATAATTCTTTCCATCTATGTCTCTTGACTGATTTGTAGTTCCTTTACTTGTTCAGTCAGATGTTGATTGATTTCATTCAGAATTGTAATGCTTCCTTTAGATGTGTCAGATATATTACCAGATGCAAATCATGATGACTCAAATAAATTAGGTATCTCTTCTTCATGATAGTCAGTTTCATTGTAGCCAAATGCCATGACTTCCCTTTTAGCCAATAATTCTTTCATCTTGCTTCTTGCTTCTTTGTATTGCTCAAAGAAAATTTGTATCTCCAACTTCTGATTCTCAATATTCTTGTCAAGCTTATACCTTTCGATTGTATGATCTTTTCTCTCAAGTGATTTAAAATTTTCCAAATAAGAGATCTAGGTCTGATACTAATTGTTGGAATAATAGAATGGTGTGTACTGAGAGGGGAGGGGGTGAAACAATACCCTTAAAACTTTTATCAATTAACCTTAGTAATCTTTTCTTGCATTACCAACCATATTGATTTTCTACCTTATGCATTTAATATCATATCATAAATGTAAGTGCATTTAAAAAATCATAGAAACATTCATGGAACTTAGTTACACATGACACAGGAATTGATATCGCAGAACACCCCTGTTAGAAGGTAAAAAATGCAGTGAGGATGAAACCTACAAAGCTTCACTATCTACAGAATGGAAGGTGTCGGTTAAGGCTACAAGTTGTGATCACTTTTGATGATCTTGGCTTGTTAGGAGTAA
Organism: Thuja plicata; assembly: GCA_018584345.1. NCBI lineage: Eukaryota > Viridiplantae > Streptophyta > Pinopsida > Cupressales > Cupressaceae > Thuja > Thuja plicata. Next base: position 1,454,120 of record MU223527.1, on the reverse strand, counting down.
TATGTTAGAATTATTAGGTCTACTCTATTAAGGTGTTTCAACAACACAGTTAAGTGTGCACTCGGTTAAGAGATTTACAATAAGACTGTTAAGTCCACCTTCTTGAAGGATTTATTCTATTTGCTACAATTGTTGTAGAGTAGTCAAAAATACTTATGACCTGATGGTTTAAAATATAGAATTGTTGAATACAGATCCTTTCAGTTCTCAAAATTATGTATCACCTAATTATGATGAATAATACTTCTGTTCTGCTCAATAGCCTTGAATCTAGTTCTTCATAACTAAATTATTCCTTTTGTGTTCTTCTACATGAAACTCTCTATCTGATCCATAGATGTCTTCTATGGCTATAATCATCATGTTCATTATTGATTATACATCTATATATACAAAGGTGTCGACCTAATTAGGTTTCACGCTTTACAAGAAATACTCTATGATCAAAGGTTTACAACTTGACCTTGATCTCCTAGTTTGCATGTTTACAATTAGTTAAACTAATTAAAACTATTAATTATGCCTTACTTGATCCTTAAGAAACAGTTTTATAGCTAAGCACAAATCTATTTATAAGACTGAAGTGCTTTAGCTGACGTGTATCTTATATCCTCTATTCTCGAGAATAAAACTCTCTCAGTAGACTGGTGCTCGGGCTACTCTGTAGAATGTGCTTGATTTACTCTGTAAACTGTCTGTCAAGTTACTATGTAGACTATCTATTGGTTATAGTGCTATCAGTGTTCACTATTTCGATGATCATTATGATAAGACATTTTTGGTGACCTCTGGGCTTGTCTTTTTTGGTGACTTCTGTGCTTGTCTGAATGCTGTCACTCGGTGATCGTTTAACCGATGGGTTATAAACTGTTTCCTTGTATACCAATGACAACTTATGATCCTTTAGGATTATAAATTATCCTCCACTAGAAGTATCAGTGATTTCTCCTATGAAATCTATTCCCCACATTTGAAATGGTTCTTCAGTAGACATAGGATTAAGAAGTAATGCACCATTATATTTGAGTTTTCCTAAATTTTTTTGACATGCTTCACATCTTTGAACATATGCATGGAAATATTTAAATGAATAAGGGCAATAATATCCTGCATTCAATATTTTATGGGCAGTGGTCATCGTTGAAAAATTTCCCCCACATTGTCCATCATGAAGATCCTTGAGTACTTCCTTTTGTTGATATGTATCTAAACAAAAAATAACTATACCATCCATGTTTTTCCAGTATATGTCTCCTTCTATCAAGACATACTTAGATGCCTACAATTTTACTGTCCTTTTCTGATTATCTGTAAGGTTTTCTAGACATTTCATGTGTTTTAGGAAATTTACTATGTTGGTAAACCAAGGGCACCATTCAATACTAGTCCGAGTCTTACTTATATCCACTTGATTGACCTGTAATGCATCCATATTTGATGCTACCATCAATCTTGCTAATCCTTGTCCTCTGACAATTTTAGTGATCTAAATCTCTATATCAAATTCCTGAATTTGATTCACCCACCTACATATTCTCCCAGTGACTTCTGATTGTGTGAATATATCCTTTATTGCTACATTAGGAACATAGGCTACTACTTTCACTCCTACCATGTAGGGCCTGAAAGACTTCACTGCTTTCACAAGTGCGTAATCTTGTTTCTCATTAATATCATAATTTAACTCAGAAGTTTGAAGAGTCTTACTAAAGAACACTATTGGCTGTTCATAACCTTCATTATTTTTTTGGAATAAGACAACAACAATGGTGTGATATGATGGAAAAGAAAATAATTGGAATGGTATAGTATAATCTGGAGACTTAAGGACAAGGGCCTCCTTGATTTCCTTTTTAATATTTACAAATGCTTCTAAAGCTTCATTTGTCCATTTCATGTCTGCACCCTTCTTCAACATCATAGCAATTGGTTTAATTATTTTTGAAAAATTTGGGACAAACCTCCTTACAATGTTTATTTTTCAAAAGAAGGATTGGATCTTTTTGACATTCTTTGGGACCTTAATTTTATCTATTGCTATAGTCCTGTCATGATCTATTGTTACTCCATCTTTGGACACAATATATCCTAACAATTTTCCTTCAGTGACAAAAAAATGACATTTCTTTGGGTTCAATGATATCCCATATTCAAGGGATCTTTGAAAGATTTTTTCCAAATGTTTGCAATGGTCATCTTCCCTTTTGGAATAATAAGTTAGGTCATCCTAATATACCACCATAATAACATCAATGAAATCCTCAAAATCCACATCTATTTTTCTTTGGAAGGTATCCCTTGCATTAGTGAGTCCAAAAGGCATTCTCGCATATACATAAGTACCCCAAGGTGTAGTAAATGTTGTTTTATATTGTTCATCTTCTTTAAACTTCACCTACTTATACCCTGAGAACCCATCCATCATTGATAATAGTTCATTTCCTATGACCTTTTGCAATAATGCTTCCATGTTTGGTAATGCATAATTTTCCTTTAGTGATGATATATTTAGATTCCTTAAATCTACACTAAGTCTAATATTTCCATTCTTTTTGTTGATAGGAACCAAATTTGAAACCCATGTTGAGTTTCTAATTGGCTTTATTATACTAGCATCCCTCATCTTGATTAATTCATCTTTCATTTTGGGAGCCAAAGTAGAGTTTTTTGGTCTCTACCTTTGCTTGAATGGTTTGACATTAGGCTTCAAAGGTATTTCATGTTGGAAAAGGTCCTCTCGGTAAGATTTAAGGTCATCATAGGACCAAGCAAACACATGCCTATATTTTCTCAATAGCTTGATGATATCTGCTCTAATCTTGGGGGTTAAACTTTATCCACAAATACTTCCCTTGGGGTTTCTTCATATCCCAAGTTGATTTTTTTTTCTTCATCCATAGTGAAATTAGTGTTTTTCTTATCCATTTTTTAATCTTTATTGTCAAACAATCTCTCCATTTCTACAAGGCCTTTTGGAACCTTATTGGTCTTAAGCTGAATAAGTTCCTTTCCAAATAACACTTCTTTCCCATCCTCCATCTCAACATGAGTATTCAAGTCTATCAATTGATCTTCATACTCTTGCTCACATGCTAAAAATCTGATTATATCTCTGTTGTCTTTGAAGATTTTCTAGTTATTGATGTTATCAGGTATAGAAGGTGTGGTTTTAAATTCAACTTGAACTATGTCCTCACAAGGAATGTCATTATGCTTCAATGCCAAATTATCCATAAAATCTGCAAGGATATTTTCTGATCTATCTATCCAGTTAATAGAAAAAGCATCAAAACATTCTATAGAATCCCATACATAATTTCTATATATTTTAAGAAGAGGCTTCTTAGCAACAAATTTATTTTTAACTTGAGAAACAATTAATTTAGAATTCTCAAAGACACTTAAACATTTTATTCCATGTTTACTATCTATTCTCAAACTAAGAAGTAGAGCTTCATACTCTGCAACATTGTTAGTACATTCAAAATCTAGTAAAAGGAATATTTAAATATTTTCTTATTAGAGGAAAATAAAATGACACTAGCTCCATTACCAGCCCTACAACAAGCACCATCAAAATACATTTTCCAAATTATATTGTTACTTACTTCTGCATGTAACTCAATAGGTTTAATTATTATGCATTGCATTTTTTGAAATACTTACCTGAAAGTTATCCATATCAGAATGATAGAAATGTGTAACCAGGCTTGGATCCACATCCTCAATAATCTATGGACTTTGAGTCACTATCAATTCTTACATCCTCTCCATTCACTAGAATAGAAGCATAAGAAAGATCTAATTGAGTACTACCTCCTACTAAGCTAGACCATTGTCTAGATAGAAGCATTCCATAATTGGCATGGACTTCAACCACAGTAATATCCATTTTATATGACATTTCAGGACATGTAGGAAATTTAAATTCAACATTTTTCATTATGCCTACAAAAGGAATAGATCTATCATCCATAGAATAACATCTACCAAATTTGGTATCAACATTCATTCCTAATTCTTTCATTACATCATTAGGCATAATGTTTACTGCTGCACCAGAGTCTATCATACAATTCGTTACCAATTTATTTTTTATCAATAGAGTAAGATAGAAAGGATCAATTTGATTTCCATTTTTGTTTAAAGTAGTTCCTAGATATTAAATAGCTGGAGGATCCTTTACTTCTTGGTTAAGATCTTCCTTATTACCTACATTAGACAATATTTTCAAATCTTCACTTTTACATTAAGGTATTTTAACTATTTCAAGCAAAGGAACAAATATTTTAACTTGAGATAATGCATTAGACATGAAAGAACATTCATTGGGAAGAAATTTACCAACCACCTTTTCTCTTGCTATTTTTGGAAAGTCCCGAGGTTCTACCTGTTTCTCTTGAGCAATGTTTCTGTGCTTCAGCTTCTTTGGATCAGTTCTTTGGTCAGGTTTCCCTTGGTCTACATTTAATGTTCTATTCCCTAACTTATAATTACTTTTTTCTTCTTCCACTATAGCTATTGTATATGCTTTCTTCTCCTCTTTTGTTAATTCTCTTAATCTTGGACTACTCTCCTGATAATCCCCATATTGGTATACTATATCTAGGTCATCTTTGCAATAGTATTCATCTAAAGAGCTATAATCATCATATCCCCATATAGGATCTATTGATAAATTATTCACTATGGATCATTGATTATGATTCTAATCTTCATCCTCTTTCCATCTTTGGGCAACAACACAATGCTCATAAGAATGTGGTAATGTGCATGCTTCACACCAAGTATAGCTTTCCACAAAATGGTTGTTTTTTCTCAATGGATCAAGATTATGTAATTCATTGCTCATTAGTTTCCCATCCTTCCATTCTGTGTTATAAGGCATGTCCTGCAATATGTATCTATCATTTTTGTATGGTGCTTGATTATTCTGGTTGTACTTAAAATTATCTTTTCCATTATTCACTTGGAGGCCTTTCACCATATTCATAAGCTTATCTAATTTATCTTCTTCCTTGTGTTGCTTAGGCTCTTTTGGATTGAACAACTAAGTTTCCTCTCTCTTAGAAATTATACTAGATGCCTTCCTATCATTCTCAATAGCTATGGAATTTTTGAGAGCATGTGCTAAAGTAGAAGGTCTGTGAGATCTGATTTCATAATTGGTCTTGCTATCAAATGCACCCATATAGAAGTTTATCAGAAAGACATCAACAGGTTGAACATCTCTTGGAATCCTATTCAAAACTTTGTTGAACCTTTTGTTTAATTCAACCATAGATTCATTGTGATTTTTCTTCATACTTGTCAACTCATGTGAGGCAAAAGAAGTGTTATTGTGATCACTGAATTATTCTATGAATTTATCAACAAATTCATCCCAACTAGATATGGATCTATCTCGCAAACTTCTGAACTATTATGCTGCATCCTCTATGAGAGATTGAACAAAAATTTTCATGTATACATCCTCATTAAATTCATCAAGCTCTCCGATAACATTCTTCAAATTTACACAATGCACCTTAGCTGATTCTGATCCATTCCCTGAAAACTTTGGAATTGCACTTCTTTATTCATTTTTTATGTCATTAGGATATCCCCTTATGCCATAAAAATCTAATTGTCTATATCTATCAGAAACCATTGGGGCTCTATAGTTGTTTTAATTTTGATTGAGTACTCCATGCCTTGGATTCTGATGATTTTCATTTTGAAATCCTTGATTATTTATTCTTGGTCCAAAATTTGGGTTGATATTATAAACTCTTGTGCCATAGTTTCACACCCTTTTATTTTGATATTCATTATACATTCTTCCATCATTTTTATGCCCATGATGTTCATATTGGTTAGATCCATTAGGATTCATTCTATTGTCATGGTTATGATGTTCTCCATTGTTTGTTTGTCCCCAATGACCATTTCTTTCAATCCAATTGTTGTTTTTCTCAAACCTTCCTCTATTGTCTAGTTCAAACAAGGGATTAGTATGATCACTGTTGAAAATATTCCCCCCATTTTTTCTACAAGGAGGATTGTATACACCATTTCTATCATCATTAGTCATTATTTTATCTTTTGGTGATTTGATTGCACTTCTTTGTATTCTCATCTTTCTTAATACCTCCTTTGGTTTTCTCTTAATAGCCTTGACCATTTCTTCATTGTTTGAGCCTGCATTAGCTATTTCATGAAATATAGCATCCCATTTCCTATCTTTTTCTTCTCTTTTAGTCATCTTCTAATTTGTATCATGCTGAGAATCATGTTCTTCCCTATCAACTTGGAAGAGGGGATTACAATTCTCATCATTGTTCTCATGACTATGATGACTTGAACTAGGGAATTTTTCATAGGAGAAATCTTGATTATCCCTATCAGGGTATATCATGCGTGGTCCATACATCATTTTTTTAGTTGAATATTTATCCCTCCTTGTTGGTTCCAACTCAAAAAATTTGTCTTGTCTTAAAGATCTTCTTCCTAACATAAATTTACCACTTATATGTTATAGAATTTGAAAAGTAGAGTTTCCACTTCCTTTATTAGAAAGAAACAAATATCTTACTGGTTTGGGTTCCTGTCTCCAGTAGAGTATTAATCTTTAAATTATTACAAAAGACCCTGAGAGTTCTTCAAAATATCCTTACAAAATCTCCCTAGTAGAGTCACCAATATGTTGGTACTCATATAAACAAATTGGATTTCCTATGAACTTGCCAATCCAATGCTTGGAAACCCAATTGATTTGGCCAACTAACAAGTCACAACCAAGGCAAGGTTGGAACTTCTGCAATTCTAGTCCTGTAGAACCAAGGCTGGTAGGCCTATACCTAAAATTTATCCTTCAAGTCTTAAGGCTTTTTATAGAATATGAGAAACAATTCAAAATCCTTTCTCAAGTATGGAAAGGAACTTAGAAGAAGTCAAATAGTAATCAATACAACATAAAATTGCAAAAATTGAATGTTTTGTGAAATTTGTAAGAATGCTTTATAAGAATGTATAAATAAATGGATGCTAGGATATCTCAAAAACTCAAAATGATAAACCAAATGACTATATCCAATAATAAATTATTAGATCAGTGCCTATATCAACTTGGGCAGATAGAGTCAATCCAAATTCAATCCTATGTATAACTTTGCAAGATAGTATTAATACTATCAACTATTTGAATATAACAGTAAACAATTTCTGGATTTGATTGTGTTATGAATTTTTAGCATCAACGTTTCGAATCACACTCCGTGATCCATCATCAGGATGATCAATAAGAGAGCATAGGAAAAATTAATGCTTTGGATGTAGAGAAGATTAAGTTTATTTATATCTTTGTTAGTTCAAATGAATTTAACTCCTATGGTTGGGAGACCAGTTGAACAAGAAGCCAGAAACATTAAGTTCTCACAAACTCCTTGATGATCAAACAATGATATAAGACATATAATATCTCTACACAAGCATATGTAAAATAGCAATTGAAATTCATTCAATAATTGCAAAGGACTAAGTGAAATGGATTGAACCCCTTTTCCAAAAGTAATACAAAAATACTTATCTTTATTGATTTTGATAAAATAGTACATTTGAGTCCATGTTGCAGTTGTGATCAAAACTAGAACAAATAATAATGTATATGTTATTGTATCCCTTTCACATGGTCTTGTAATCCCTATTTGTATAAAGTGCAATGGATGCATATAATATTCAGACCAATGTGTCTCTTGATAACTAAAACCTAATCCTAAGATCAAAAACTGAACATTAATTACAATAAAGGAATGATTAATCATCCTTGTCTGAGAAATAATTATCGACCAAAAGAGATCAAAATAATGGTCACTTAAAAATAATTTGTGATTTGTTAGAGAAAATTTAGAACAATGAATTTATGTAAAATATTATGGTACTTCAACCCATATATTTATGTCTCTGATAATGGATGTATTTCCTTGGGAGTTGAATAACTTTATCATTTTGAACAGGCACGTCAACGTTTTCGACCATCTTCTGTTACCATATATCTTTGTAATGATTCCTCACAACATGTATGCATGTCTTTATCATCCTTAGTATCTCATGAAGACCACATTACTTTATCATCAAACAGATCCATAATCACCACCACCGAAACCCTGCATGGAGATGTCGACGATGTATAAAATGATAATAAAAAACCCTAAGAGATATAAAAGTAATATTAAAATACAAAATGACAAAAGGAAATCCCAATCATCACTGCCACTTGGGCACTTTGTCTTTTTACTATCGAGGACATGTGTCAAGATCACGTAATGCCTTGAAGAGTAAAATTTGTGCATGTCCACTTTAAAGCATTACGCCTGTCATTGATATCAATCAAATTTAATCAAAGTTTAATAGTATTTCCTTTTCTTCATTATCGAGAGTCTAGTGGGTCTGGGACACATGTCATTCAAGCGTAATGCCTTAATGGTTAGATGTTGATCACTTTTTATTTAAGGCTTTACATTGTCTGTTATATAAATTTGAACTTGATCTGTCTTTAATTTATTCCTTCTTTGCTCAGCCTGGCCCACCATGGACACATTTCATCCAATCCCGCCCTCGCACCAGATAAAGACCCTGAACCTTTTCATTCTGAGTGAATTCTATCTGTAGATGAGTTCAAATTGAAATCATAGATCTATTTATTTCATTTCTTATACTTTAATGGGTCTAGGACACATGATGATCAAGCATACTCTTGCGATAGATAAAAAACTTGCAAGTTTTCATGGTGAGTGAGCACCAATCATAGATCTGTTTAATATCCACCATAAATCCTTCCTCCTACATCGCTCAGAATTTTAGTGGGGCTAGGACACGTGGTAGCATGTTGTGATGCCTTAATGGATAGATATCGTGCATCTTGTCTTTAAGGCATTACGCCAACCATAAATCCATTTGGATCTTGCCTTATATTTAATTGTTGATGAACCCACATCTTGGCTTTAAAACCCAATCGTCTTTATTGCCCCATTAAGTCATCACCATTGATTTTACACATGTGCTAAAAGAGAAAAACCTTAGTTTCTCACACTTTAACGAGCTACAGAGGAAGTATATCCTTATCATTTTAATCGACCGATTAGTTTTTTCCAGCTGGATCCTAGTCACCTCGCCATTATACTTTTGTGGGCCCAGGACACGCATCATAATCTCATGATGCCTTGAAGACTAAAAACCGTGCATATGGTCTTTAAGGCATCACGCCAATCGTAGATCCTATCTAAGTGTTAACCTTTGAAAAATACATCATGTAAAACTATGTGTATCCCCATCAACTTGTCATTTTCCCAAACATCGACGGTGGGCGTTATCCCTTGATCGACAAAATGAATATCTCTAACCAAATTTTTTTTTTTATCATCTTTTTTTTATAATCTAATGTAATAACACTAAAATAACTTCAAGAAAAATCCAAAACACAAGAGAAATCAATCATTTGAAAAAACAAAAACATGAAAACCTATCTAACACTGTCTCAAAAAGACATGGAAAACAATAGTGGGAAATTGGAAGAAGTTGATATGCTATTTATTTGGCCATTAGGAATAATATATTTAGCTCAATGGAATGCATTCTGTAGAACTACAACTTATGGAAGCTTTTAGTTCTACATAACCCGCATGAGAGAGAGAGAGAGAGAGAGAGAGAGAGAGAGAGAGAGAGAGAGAGAGAGAGAGAGAGAGAG
>MU223527.1:1434107-1444346 GCA_018584345.1 Thuja plicata | reverse complement strand
TTTTAGTTCTACATAACCCGCATGAGAGAGAGAGAGAGAGAGAGAGAGAGAGAGAGAGAGAGAGAGAGAGAGAGAGAGAGAGAGTTCATATTTCCTCATAACACGTGCTTTCTATAGAACTAAAGCATGTTCTTTTAGTTCTACATAACCTGCACGGATTATGTAGAACTAGGTGTGATGTGTAAATGTTGTACCTATAAGAATGCTACACAAAACCACTCAATATGACTTTATATCAACATGTTAGCATCAAATTTAATCAAATTGAACCAAGAAACATGTCAAAAACATCCTATTTCTTCCTAGCTAGAAGATTTACAAAAATTACATCAAATGCTCTCAGATTAAGCATAAATTGTTAGCAAATAGACAATCTAGGATGGAAGATTCAATGTAAAAATGCCTAAAATGCATGAAAATATGTTCAATTATGCTCCATTATGATCAAATCCATGAAATTGAACTAGATTAGCTTGATAAAAAGAACTAGATTATTGCTAGAATAAAATTACCATTAGTTCTATGCTAAAATTCACTATTCACATATATGAATGGCTACATTATATAGATTTTTACTTGGAGGGAAAAGGCTTCAAATTTGAATTTGAATTCGATGGTTGAGATGCATCCATGAGGGATGGCTAAGATGAAATCTAAATTGATCCATGTGATTACCTCTTATTGGTTAGAGGTTTTGCTTTTGAGGCAAGTTGAAGGAATATAAATGTTTTGATTTAATTAATTCCTTTTAATTAATTTCCTTGGCCATGTATTTTTTATTTTGATTTGATTTAATGACCAAGATTAATTGAATAATTAATACCTCTTGGTGAGTGATCTTGGATTCTAGATTTTTGATGAATTATATATTTAAACTGAGCTAGTTTAGTTATATAATTGTGATTAGCTTTGAGTTGACAGTCTTGATTAGGACCTGGGGGGACTTGATTTCAGCTTAGGGCTTTTGAGTTTAGCAGACCATTTTTAGGTGATTACATTTTCCCCTCTTTGTATTGATGTGCGATCATCACATTGATTCAAAGATCATTTGATGTTGACTAGTGATCGAATATCTAGATATGAAGCGATGAAACTATTTTTGATTAGAAATCAATTCTGAACTTGACTAAACAAAAAGTAATTGAAATTGTTGGAGATTCTATATTGCTTGATGAAACCAATGTGATGACTAGGGAATGAATTTGATGTGGTGTGATGAAATTGATTCCCCAACTTATTTTTATGTTAGATGATAGATTGAGACTAGAATAATCAATTTGATGTGAAGCGATGAAACTGATTACCTGCCTGATTGTTGAGCATAATAACACCTAATCAATTTGATGTGAAGTGATAAAATTGATTACCATTACAACAATGTCTGAAATCTTGATCCAATACTCAGTTTGATGTGAAGTGATGAATCTGATATCTTTCAAGACCTGATTCAGAAAGATTGACCAGACAACCAATTTGATGTGATGTGACGAAACTGATTTCTAGCAAAGATTTGAACAAATGATCAATTTGATGAGAAGAATTGAAATTGATCACTGTTGAGAATTTGATTGAGATAACTAACTTGATATGGGTCCTGATGAAGTCACTTATCTCCTGATGTTCCAATGAAGAGACTAACAATTTGATGTGATGCATTGAAATTGATATCTCCCTTGATGTTTACAGCTTGAATTTTGATAAGAGGGAGCATTTTGATGTGAAGTGTTGAAATCACTCATTCAAAGAGTAGATGATATGTTGATTTAGGATTGTTGACTTGATATGATGTTTGATGAAAATTCCCCCAAATATTGTAAATTTTATTTTATTAATAAATTGATCGATTGTATAGTTAGATCACAATTTGATAATGCCCCAGCTATTTAAAATATTTTATAGTATGATCACTTGATTAGAATGATTGATTATGCCCCTTTGGAATGAAAATGGACATGAGATTTTCTTGATTTCCATGTGAAAATGTCTAAATGAGAATGATTAGCTTGGAATGAAGTTTTTGATTCCAATAGAAAATATAGTGGCGAGAACAAAGAAGAAACTACTTCTCGTCTGGTCAAAATCAGACTCCATATGACAAAGATAGAGCCAAAAAGGTGCAATGAATGAGTAATAGTTTGGGTTAAAAGTTTGAGTTTAATTACTCCAAAAATGAGATTAAATAGGGTAAAAATCTCAAAATTACTATTTATTTTTACTATTCATAGTGAGAGAATTGCAGAGCTCAGAGAGGGAAAATGTTGATCCTTGTGGAGAATCATCGATTTGAGGTAATCCGATGACACCAGTGTCTTGCCCACTACCCTCTAGTTGTATGTTGTTAAAAACCTCATGTAAATTTTGTCATTAATGCTCGTTTAAGCTCTTAATTTTCAAATTTCTTGCTTTAATTATGGAATATCATTTTTGGTTTGTAAAAAGTCGCTTCCGGGGTGTTTCGTCACCTCTGGTAGTTGAAGAGTCATTTCCTATTGTCCAATGGTCATTTCTATGGAATAGTCATTTTCGGTGTGTCAAAGGTCATTTTCGGTCGGTGAAGTGTCATCTTTGGGATGAATAGTCGCTTGTGGGGAATAAAAGGTCGTTTCTCACGAGAAAGGTCATTTCTAGGGGATAAATGTTGTACCTGCAAGAATGCTGCACACAACCACTCAATATGACTTTATATCAACATGTTAGCATCAAATTTAATCAAATTGAACCAAGAAACATGTCAAAAACATCCTATTTCATTCTAGCTAGAAGATTTACAAGAATTCCATCAAATTCTCTTAGATTAAGCATAAATTGTTAGCAAATAGACAATCTAGGATGGAAGATTCAATGTAAAAATGCCTAAAATGCATGTAAAGATGTTCAATTATGCTCCATTATGATCAAATCCATGAAATTGAACTAGATTAGCTTGATAAAAAGAACTAGAATATTGCTAGAATAAAATTACCATTAGTTCTATGCTAAAATTCACTATTCACATATATGAAATGAGCTAGAATGGCTGCATTATATAGAAATTTACTTGGAGGGAAAATGCTTCAAATTTGAATTTGAATTCGACGGTTGAGATGCATCCATGAGGGATGGATAAGATGAAAGCTAAATTTATCCATGTGATTACCTCTTATTGGTTAGAGGTTTGACTTTTGAGGCAAGTTGAAAGAATATAAATGTTTTGATTTAATTAATTCCTTTTAATTAATTTCCTTGGCCATGTATTTTTTATTTTGAGTTGATTTAATGATCAAGATTAATTGAAGAATTAATACATCTTGGTGAGTGATCTTGGATTCTAGATTTTTGATGAATTATAAATTTAAACTGAGCTAGTTTAATTATATAATTGTGATTAGCTTTGAGTTGATAGTCTTGATTAGGACCTGGGGGGACTTGATTTCAGCTTAGGGCTTCTGAGTTTATTAGACCATTTTTAGGTGTTTACATTTTCCCCTCTTTGTATTGATGTGCAATCATCACATTGATTCAAAGATCATTTGATGTTGACTAGTGATCGAATATCTAGATATGAAGCGAAGAAAACTATTTCTGATTAGAAATCGATTCTGAACTTGACTAAAAAAAAGTGATTGAAATTGTTGGAGATTCTATATTGCTTGATGAAACCAATGTGATGACTAGGGAATCAATTTGATGTGGTGTGATGAAATTGATGCCCCAACTTGTTTTTATGTTAGATGATAGATTGAGACTAGAATAATCAATTTGATGTGAAGCGATGAAATTGATTACCTGCCTGATTGTTGAGGATAATAACACCTAATTAGTTTGATGTGAAGTGATAAAATTGATTACCATTACAATGATGTCTAAAATCTTGATCCAATACTCATTTTGATGTGAAGTGATGAATCTGATATCTTTCAAGACCCGATTCAGAAAGATTGACTAGACAACCAATTTGATGTGATGTGATGAAACTGATTTCTAGCAAAGATTTGAACAAATGATAAATTTGATGAGAAGAGTTCAAACTGATCACTGTTGAGAATTTTATTGAGACAACTAACTTGATATGGGTCCTGATGAAGTCACTTATCTCCTGATGTTCCAATGAAGAGACTAACAATTTGATGTGGTGCATTGAAATTGATATCTCCCTTGATGTTTACAACTTGAATTTTGATAAGAGGGAGCATTTTGATGTGAAGCATTGAAATCACTCATTCAAAGAGTAGATGATATGTTTATTTAGGACTATTGACTTGATATTATGTTTGATGAAAATTCCCCAAGATGTTGTAAATTTTATTTGATTAATAAATTGATCAATTGTAGAGTTAGATCAAAATTTGATAATGCCCCAGCTGTTTAAAATATTTTATAGTATGATCACTTGATTAGAATGATTGATTATGCCCCCTTGGAATGAAAATGGACATGAGATTTTTTTGATTTCCATGTGAAAACATCCAAATGAGATGATTAGCTTGGAATGAAGTTTTTGATTCCAATAGAAAATATAGTGGCGAGAACCAAGAAGAAACTGCTTCTCGTCTGGTCAAGATTAGACTCCATAGGACGAAGATAGAGCCAAAAAGGTGCGATGAATGAGCAATAGTTTGGGTTAAAAGTTCAAGTTTAATTACCCCAAAAATGAGATTAAATAAGGTAAAAATCTCAAAATTACTATTGATTTTTACTATTCACAGTGAGAGAATTACAGAGCTCAGAGAGGGAAAATGTCGATCCTTGTAGAGAATCATCAATTTGAGGTCATCCGATGACACCAGTGTCTTTCCCACTACCCTCCAGTTGTATGTTGTTAAAAACCTCATGTAAATTTTGTCATTAATGCTCGTTTAAGCTCTTATTTTCAAATTTCTTGCTTTAATTATGGAACGTCATTTTTGGTTTGTAAAAAGTCTCTTTCAGGGTTTTTCATCACCTTTGGTAGTTGAAGAGTCATTTCCTATTGTCCAATGGTCATTTCTATGGAATAGTCATTTCTGATGTGTCAAAGGTCATTTCCGGTCGGTGAAGTGTCGTCTCTAGGATGAATAGTCGCTTGTGGGGAATAAAAGGTCATTTCTCATGAGAAAGGTCATTTCCAGTTGAAACATCGCCTGTGGTCCCTGAAATGTCATTTTCAGAACAATGAGCTTAAAACTTAGGTTTAAAGTCTAAAAATTTGTGAATTCAAAATGATTTTGTCTGCATGAACCTATTAGAATAGTTAACTTTTGAATTTGGCCTATTTTTACCTTCTTGTTTGCCCCAAATCTAATTTTACCATGTGTTTACCTTTTGGTGCAGGGGCACTAAGGACACTCACTACAACCATGAAGACCTTAAAGACATTCAATGAAGACCAGATGAATGGCATGCACAATCAAAGCCCTAAGTAGATTAATTGGAAAGTATTAGAGCCTATAATGGATTTCAAATGATGTAATGAATCAATAAGTTTAAAGTGTCCTTAATAGGACCAATTGTGATTGCAAGTGGACCAATAGTGTCCAAGGGTGTAAAGGGATTTATTAGGGGTTAGGAGTGGTTAGAATAAATCTCCAAGGTTTTTTAAGACCTTAGGAGTTTGTAATTATAAGTTTTAATTAGTTTTAAGCCATTTTCAAAAGTTTAAAAATTTAAATTTTCAAATGTAACGACTATATGGTCTTTTAGAGGGAAATGGGGTTTTTGATCATTTTAGGCCTTAACTAATCAATTGAATGACCAAATTTTTTTGATACGGTTATAGGAAGTTTATATATTATACGAAGAAGTCATTGTATGTGCAGATGCCTAGAGTTGTACGAACAAAGATAATGAATCCATAAAATTCTATTTTTCTACAAATCCTTGAAGTCCATTGGCATAATTTTTTCATGTTTTGATTTGGTCAAGAATAAAAATGTGTTGAAAGGCTTGGTATATCAATTTTAATACATTTTGAATGCTTTGAACAACACTTTGTGTTGTTGTCCTATACATTGGTTGAGTTTGACAGTCAAAGTCTGAATTTTCTTGAAATTATTCTGATTTTTCATTAAAAAATGATCATACCATGAACTATGAAGGCCTTGAATTCATGGGACAATGTATTTTGACATGTAATATATTGTGCTAATATATTATATGTAGATGAGTTGGATAAAAGGTGATCATAGTAAGAAAATAGAGAAAAAGAATTGAAATTGTTTAGAATGCTACAACAGTAGGAGATCACGCTTAATAGAAAGGTTGTTTTGTGATTATAAGTGGTTTAGTATGTTGAGGGAAACATGAATCCATCACAAATTCTTCTTGGAAGTGCTGGGAAGGAAGAGAATCAGAAAGCCCTGGAATCAAGGGTTTTGAACACCAAAATTGGGGATTTTGATTCTACATAAGGTCTAGGCCCGATTCCCTTGGTATTTGATCATTTTGAAGCATAATAAGACATTTTCTAGAAGTTGGTGACATGAGGTTTTGTATTTCACATAGTTCATTTGATAATTTGCTCATTTTCATGTAATTATGGAGACACGGTGTGGTAGCAGCAAGGTATGGTCCAAAAAAACCTATTGAAATATCTTGATATGTTGTAGTACAAGATAGAGGGTGTCTACATAATTTATTAGTTCCTTTGATGATTTGGAAAATTTTGGAGTTAGAGTATTGAGAAGGTCACTACAGAGCACTAGACTAGCTATTAGGCCTCTGGGACAGTTTGGAGAGTTAGGTACATTGGGTGTCGCCAAGAACTCTGAAACCTATCAAATCCTCTTGAATATAGTCTATATACATCCTTCATTACATCTTGGGTCATTGGGAGAATTCTAAACAATTTTGAGTTCATTTGAAGCATTTGAGGGTTTGGGGAATAGTAATTTAATCTTCACAAACTTGTAAGTTTTTAGTTGGGCTATTCATCCACCACCCTTACCTCTACATCACCTTTGTAGGATGATAGAGGCACATTGTTGATTTGAGGACCTTATCCTCATGTATTTTCTATGATTTTATTGCTATCAGATGAGGACCATATAGATATCACCCATTCTGGGCTAGGATTCTAGTTAAAGATGCCTGAGTATAGAGTCAACATAGGGTTATTGACAACATTGATATAACAATCACATTTAGAGTATAACACATTCCACCTACCCACTGGAGAGATCACTGTTACTCCAGAGGATGTATGGAGGATTTTACGTATACTTATTATGGGAGAGTTACCTTACCATGATTCGACTGGACATGCCTGCATTGGTGCTGCCATTCGAGTGTTTCAAGATCCATTAATTTTAGAATATCACATCACCTAGGAGAGGATAGAGAGACAAGGTATAGCACTTTTGGGAGTTTTAATGCCCAAAATAATCTAGGCAAAACACAACTAATTTTTTTTTTTTTTTTTTATACAACTACGACAATGAAATAATTTACCAACAAGTTTCAACTCAAGCCCAATGATGTGAAGCCCCGGGGACGTAAACTCGCTTGGGTGGAAACACCTTAAAAATATTACATCGCTAGAGGACACTTATGAAAAGGAAGTATATGAAAGGTTATTCCAATCGTCTTTTAATTCCCGTTCTCTACACATTCATAGAGAACTTAAATTTAATCTAGAATCCTAAATAACTTAATTTTGATAAAAACAATAATACTATAGTGATAAACTCACTAAAGAGTGTCTTACCAAATTATTTATATCTTAATTAAATATTTTACAAAATACTACTTTCATAAAAAGAAAACATAACACTAATTCATGATCGCATTTGTATTTATTGCAATCTTAGTAATATTAGGGTAAAAATTAAAACTTAATTTATTTAATAAATAAATGACATTAATCTCAACAACTTATAAATAAAATTCTATATAACTATTATATATATTCTTTTGATCTTATCTTATCGGATCATTATAGATGAGAGAAAGTGATTATTATCATACTGAAACTTTATTCTAATATTATCATTAATACTTTTCTAAATAAAATATTAACTTTAGTTACAATCTTATCACGTGAACCTATTAAAATGAAATAATTAAGTTAACATGTCGGCACCCTAATTTAACCTTTACTAAAATTGCTATTTCAAAAATCCTGCTCAAAAGAAATAATAAACTAATCTTGCTCAAAAGAAATAATAAACTAATCCTGCTCAAAAGAAATAATAAACTATTTTGTCTGCACCCTAATTAGGGTTGGAAGCTAATAAAACTAAACAGAAACCCTAAACTCATTTGGCTCCATTATTATTTTCTTTTCTTTTCCTCTCACATTGCTCCCATCATGGAGTTGCAGATCTGAAGCTACTATGAGCAGCTTTGCCAATCTGATGGCATTGCTGCCGTAGTACTCATATGTACTATAACAACATTAGGCTAGATTAATTTTATAGTTTATCTATTTAGTTTTTTTTTTGTTGATATTGGTTAGGAAGAATGCACTGGACGCTTCAGAGGGGTTGAAACCCTAATGAAGAAGATCTGCTCCAGGAACTTACTTCATATCCTCCATTTGTCAATCCTCAATTGCCAAGAGAGTTTGATTTAAAGGGAGGAAGTGGAGTTTGCTACTGTCATGCTGTAAACAAGTTGCTGATGACATTTTTTTATCCTCTTGGAACGATTAGAATATGTTGTACAGATCAGAGATAGCCTAGATTTGAGCTGCACCATTTGAGAAGGGTTTGCAGGTCCGTACAGGTCTGCAACACTCTCAAACATCACCATTTTAGTCTGTAGCACGCTAGCAATTCATCTGTGCCAGTCTGAAACATCAAGGGCAGGATCATACTGGCTAAGAAAGGGAAAAAAGAGGTTGTCGTACTGATCTGAAGCTGAATGAGTGTGCCATACTTATCTATGGCGGATGTACAGTTCTGCAATTGAGGTTTTGGTCAGCGTTTGTGGTATGTATTTCTTTCTATCACTGTTTGAGTATTATAGAACACTGTATATGTAATCAGATTTAGCATTCATGAGGAGAGTGAAAGAAGATTGAAGAGCTCTCCTTCAACATGCTGGAAATTATATAAAATTGATAAAATATTGTAATAATTTTGTTGGATTATGGAAGTAATAATATTTGGTGTTCCAAGGCAAGGCTGCACCATTTTGACAGGGACCATGCTGCGCCATTTAGATGGTAGTATATAGTATGAAGTATTGCATAAAAGCTGCGCCATTTTGGATTTATACTCCCCGAGAATAAGCTGCGCCATTTTAGGTTATATATTATAGACTGTACATTACTAAATGTATAGTGTATAATATGTAATCTTATTTTATATAACTCGCACAGCCATGGTAAGGTTATCACATGTAAAATTTGATTGGATATTATTATTATAATATAGTATATTATATACTATTCATTCTTTGAATGTATAGTATATAATATATTATATTATATAATATACTAATTTATGTGATTCGATACTTATTTTTGAGAAGATTATCGCATTATTATTATAATATAGTATATTATATACTATTCATTCTTTGAATGTATAGTATATAATATACTAATCTAGGTTATTCGATTCTTATTTTTGAAAAGATAATCGCATGTAAAATTTTAATAGAATATTATTATTATAATATAGTATATTATATACTATTCATTCTTTGAATGTATAGTATATAATATAATATATTATATAATCTACTAATCTATGTTATTCTGTACTTAATTTATGTTCAGTAAATACTATATAGTTTTATAGTAATATTATTATAATACTACGGAATTAATGGATTCATGGTATAAAGTTATAATATATTTAAATATAGATATTATATTTTATACCTTAAGTATGTATAATGTATAACACACACACACACACACACACACACACACACACATATATATATATATAATCACAACATTTGGTCATTAATCTAGAATGAAATGTTAAAAGAAATTAGCTTTCAGAAGGAAACATATTATATAGTGCTATTTATTTTATGATTCACACTGCTAATAGTTTACTGTTCTAATTCATATTTCTGTCATATGCAGGTGACTCTAGAATATATATCCATAATGAAATTTCCATTGAAGAGAAATTGGTTTTATATTTAGTTTAGTTCTAATCATATATTGTATTTGTCAATCACTTGTACAGAAAAAATAGATTAATATCGAGTTTCTATTTAATTCAGGCAGTCAATGATCATAACAAAATATACTAGTTTGGGAATTTGAACCAGTTTTATTTCCTTACTAAGTTACTGCTACAGATTGTATTCATACACTGGCAT
>MU223527.1:1413837-1429357 GCA_018584345.1 Thuja plicata | reverse complement strand
GCTCCTGCTCATCTCGTGAATATATCAATATATCATCCAGGAATATCACCACAAATCTGTCTAAAAATGAATGAAATACTCCATTCATGAGACTCATGAATATAGCTGGAGCATTCGTGAGACCAAAGGGTACCACTGTGAACTCATAGTGTCCATATCGTGTGTGGAAATATGTCTTGGGAATGTCTCTATCCACGATCCTCAACTGGTGGTAACCTGACTTCAATTCAATCTTTGAGAACACTCGGGCTCCCTGAAGCTGATCAAATAAGTCATCAATTATGGGAAGGGGATACCGATTCTTGATGGTCAAGTTGTTTATCTGTCGATAATCCATGCACAATCTCAAAGATTCGTCCTTCTTCTTAATTAAGGTGACAGGTGCACCCCATGGAGATACACTAGGATGAATGAACCCTTTCTCTAAGAGTTCCTCTAGCTAAATCTTGAGCTCATTGAGCTCATGTGTGGAAATCCTATAGGGAGCTCTAGAAACAGGCTCTGCTCTGGGAACTAACTCAATATGAAGGTCCACTGCTCTAGGAGGTGGCATACCTGGTAAATGTGATGGGAAAACATCTGCAAACTCCTGAAGGATAGGGTGGTCATTAAGGGAAGTCTCCTTTTCTATCTCCTCCTCTCTGTCATTGATGGTAATAGCATATAATTGGCATCCCTTCCGCAAGCACCGCTTAAGCTGCATAGCAGAAATCATGTGAAGGGATATAGGTCTCTGTACTCCTGTAATAACTATGGTCACCCCATCATCATTCAAGCACTCTACTTTATTTTGTCTACAATCCATCTTGGCTTTGTGAGAATAAGCCAATCCATACCAAGAACAACATCATATGATCCAAGAGGTGTGACGCGAAGATCAACAGAGGCGGTAAAGTCTCTGATCTGTAATTAAGAACTCCTTCCTTGTTTCTCTAGTACAGATACATCATAGAGGCACTTAGAAATCAGAATTCATGCAAGCATACCACAGGACTAGTCATTTCTGTACTTAAGTTGCTGAATGATAGATTAAATGTGATCACTTGATGACAAGATGATTATTTAAGAAACATTGTTTTCTTTGTTGATATGAGATGTGACTTGATCGATGGTATTGAAAAATACCTTTGCTTGGTTGGTGGTATTGAAGAAATATCATTGTTTGATGGATTGGTATTGAGAAATACCTTTGGTTGTCATGATTGGTTGCCTTGGGGCAGATTAAAATTTTTCATTTGCAAGAAAGATAAGATTGGCTTCCAATCCATGGTAATTTGGGAAATGATGTAGAAATCAACTAGGAATCTGATCTTGCTTGTGTTGGCCCAAAGGTCTTGAAGTGCTTGTTGAAGAGATATCCAAGCACTGATAGAAAAAGTAGAAAGCTAACAAATGGCACCTATTTACCATGTTTTCACCAGTTGTAGGATTACTTTTTTTTTTTTATGCTACCAAGGCGCTTGTTCACTAGGTTTTCACCAAGGCATGATTTTTTTGTTTTTCAATTTTTTTGTTCTTTTCTCTTTTTCCTTTTTTTTTTGTATTTTTGAGATATATATATATATTTTTATGTTATCCAGGAACCTTTTTTTCTAGGTTATCACTAGGACAATCATTTTTTCAGCTTCTTTTTAGGAATTTTTCCACTATTGTTGAGTTTTTCTGAATCGTTTCCATTCTACATAGCTACTGACAATAGTCTAGGCATAAAATCACTTCAGATGATTGGTATTGATTGGATCAGGAAGTGTGTCTCCTTCAGTGGTAGCTAACTGATAAGCTCCAGATCCAAATATTTTTGTGATAATGAAAGGCCCTAACCAATTAGGCTTAAACTTGCCATTCTTTTCTTCGTGTTGTTGATTTTTAGGATTTTCTCGTAACACTAGATCTCCCACTTGAAACTCAGGAGGTTTAACCTTCTTATTGTATCCTTTTTCCATTCTCTTCTAATTTCCTTGCAGATGTTCAAAAGCATCTTGATGTCTTTCACCCATTAGTTATTGGTGTTGTAACCGTGAGACCCTATAGTTATCATCTGTGATCAACCCTCTTAAATATACTCTTAAGGATGGAATTTTTACCTCAATTAGAGGAACTACTTCAGCCCCATAAACCAAAGAATAAGGTGTAGCTCCAGTTGGTGTTCTAATACTTGTTCAATAGGCCCACAAAGTCGGGTTTATTTGAACATGCCAATCTCTTCAAGAATCATTGACCGTTCTTATTAGAATCTTGAGGATGTTCATATTGCTTGCATCTGCTTGACCATTTCCTTGAGGATAATATATGGAGGAGAAATGTTGAGTGATTTGAAAGTTTTTACAAATTTCTATTGCACCTTGGATTTTGAATCATTTCCCATTATTTATCACAATTGATGAGGGAAGACCGTACCAAAAAATGATATAGTTGAGGATAAACAATGACATTTTTTTTCCTGTTGCCGTGATTCAGGGTATAGATTTAACCCATTTTGTAAATTATTCAGTTATTACGATGATGAACTTGTGCCCATTAGAGGATGATGGATATATCTGACCAATGAGATCAAAGGCCCATTGTTGAAAAGGCCAGTGTGTGATAAAGGGTAACAACTCTCATGCTAGTGCATGTGTAATATTTCCATGGTGTGACACTTCTTATAAGATTTTGATAAATTAATGGAATATTTCTCCATTTTAGGCTAATAGTATCCAATACGCAAGAGTTTCTTAGCCAAAGTAAGACCATTTGAATGTGATTCACAAATACCCTCATCGACTTTGTGTAAAGTATTGTTTGATTCTTCAAGATCTAAACATCTTAGTAAAGTACCATCAAAACCTCATAGATACAAATTGTCTAGGATGATCATGTGTTTGGAAGCTTGGCGAATAAGATTGGATTTTTGGTTTTTAGATATAACCTCAAGTACAACATTGGTTTCAAGGTAGGTACATATATGTCCATAATGAGGGGAATCACAACCCAACGTTTGGCTTACTAGCTTGGAATCAAGACAGTTATAGGAAGGATAAGGTAACTCCTCCACTAGGAATTCATAGTGTGCTTGGTTATTTGACAATTGTATAAGAGACATAAGATTAGCCATAGCATCGACTGGTGCTTGATTGTTCAATCTGGGATTTTGTTCAAATCTTATGCCAATGAAATACTTCTTCAAGTCATCCTACATGTTTTTGTATAGCATGATCTTTTCATCTTTAGTCTAATATTCATTATTGATTTGGTTTATGACATGCTGGGAATCACAATAGACATGTAGTGTCATAATTTGTCATTCTAGTGCCATCTTTAGTCCATTTATCAAAGCTTCATATTCTATAATATTGCTAGTAAATGGGAATAGAATCTTGTAGGCCTTAGGTATTTTGTATCCTTGAGGTGATATAAATGCTATATTTTCTCTAGATCCATGCTATGTGAATGATCCATCAAAATACATCTTCTAGGTATGCTCGGTGATCATGAAGATTGATTCATCTGGAAAATAAATTGTTAAAGGAGTATCTCCTGATAATGGTGCATCCACCAATTGGTCTGCAATGAATTTTCCTTTGATGGCTTTCCTTTCAACATATTTGATATCAAATTTGTTGAGTATCATCACCCACTTAGCTAATCTGCCCATTAGGGTTTCTTTGTTTAAGAGATATTTCAACAGATCAATCTTGGCCACCAACTTGATTGAATGTGTCATTATATAATGCCAAAAATTTTGAGATGCAAACACCACTGCTAAACAAGCTTTATCAATTGTTGTATACTTAAGTTAGTATCGCACCAATTTTTTTCTAATATAATAAATTACTTGTTCTTTCCCATTTTCGTCTTGTTGTGTCAATAGTGCCCCCAGTGAGGTATTTTTTGCTGAAACATATAATAGAAATGGTTTTCCCCCTATTAGAGCCATCAGGATGGGTGGATTTTCCAAATATTCTTTTAATTGATTGAATGATGTCACACATTATTCATCCCATTTATGTGTGATACCTTTATGCATAAGTTTGGTGAATGGTTATGCTTTGTCAGCCAATTGAGAAATGAATCTATGGATTGAATACAACTTGGCTTGTAATGATCTCACACGACTGATATTTTTAGGTGGTGGCATTTCAATTATGGATTTGACCTTTTATGGATAAATCTCAATTCCTTTGGTCTAAGATTTTGGCTAAATCCTGTAGATGATCTTTTATGTGATGAGATTTCCCTAAAGTGTCTTCCACATAATATCCCATGTTCTTATGCATCATCTCATGGAAAGTTTATGGCATTTCTCGTTGATATGTCACTCCTGAGTCTAAAGGGCATGACATTCTAGGAAAATGTACCCGATGGACAAGTAAAAAATATTTTATATTGGTATTCTGGAGAAATTTTTATCTGATTATATCCATAAAATCCATCCATTAGCAACAAAATTTCATATCCAACTGTGAGATCTACTATGACATCTATGCTTGGGTATGTGCAAGATCATGGTATGCCAAAAAGTGGCGATGTGAAAAAGAAGTCCTGATTGGTATACTGATTGAAAAATATCTATAAATTTCAAATGGTATAGAATTTTAAATCTGAAACATGTGTTGCATTATATGCTTCACCTACTATAAGAAAAAAAGAAAAAAAATTCAATTTGATTAAGTTTAGACTAAGTTAAGGTGGTCAGACACGAGAGTTTTTATATTCTAGAAAAGTTGTAGAAGAAAAATCATAATTAATTATTTACTTGGAAAAAAATTACAAAAAAATATGCATCACATCCATAAATGTGTCTACTACTTATATCTAGAATCTAGTAAAAAATATTATCATTTGATTTTGTTTAAGGTGGTCAGACATACACCTACTTCTTATCTTTTTAGTCCTGATTGATAGATTGGTTGAAAAATAGCTATACCTTTCAAACACTATAACATTTTTGAAATCCTAAACATGAGTCACATTCTATTCTTTTCCTACTACAATAAAAAAATAAAAAAATTTCAATTGATAAATTTTAAACTAAGTTAAGGTGGTCAGACACAAATTTTTTTATATTCTGGAAAAGTTGTAGTAAAAAAATCATAATTAATTATTTACTTAGAAAAAAATTACAAAAAAATATGCATCACATCCAGACATGATTCTACTGCTTATATATATAATCTTGTAAAAAAATATTATCATTTTATTGTGTTTAAGGTGGTTAGACATGCACCTACTTCTTATCTTTTTCCTGAAATTTTCATACTACTCCATATAAATTTGAAATTTCACCATATAGGATATTTAAAAATAAATAAAATGGCTTATAGAAAAGAAAATAAATTCAATTTTCTAGAGATTCTCTTCTCACACATTTTTTTATATAAGATTGATAACTTTTTCAAATTTTTATGTCAACTTTCCTAAACCTGATTTTCTGAATTTTCATTGCCACTTAAGGGCCTAGTTTGGCATACCTTGATCCTACACATACCCACTTAATAAAGGAAATTCATACTTTGGGCATGCTTTATTAACATCTCAAATATTAGTGCACACCTTGATAAACTTGTCATGTTTAGATACAGGTCTGGACCATGTTAGATATCCATTCCGCATAGGCAATAGCTCTTATAAATACTTCTTTTAACAGTTTTTCTAGTTCAACCTTCACCAATAGAGAAATATGTGGGTGCATCTTCTTATTTTTCACTTGACAGGATTCACTCTAGGAGCCATAGATAAATGATGCATGATTAAATTAGGATAAAGCCCTAGCATGTCATAATACGACCACACAAAATTAGTCTTCTTTTCCTGAAAAAATTGTGTGAACTCTTGTTTCTCCTTGTTAGATAAATATTGAGCAATATGTATGATTTGTGGTTTCTCCTCGGTACCAAGATTGATTGGTTGAGTGGGTTCAATTAACACTAGAGACCATTCCTAAGAGTGATCTAAGAGAATATCAAGTTTCCCATCCTCTAGCGCTTCAGGAAGGTTTTCACTATCGGATACGTCCTTTATTTTTTCTTTTTTTATAATCTGCGACTACCATAAAATGGTTTTTAGCCTGAAATATTTTATTGATTTTCTTTTTACTTTTGTGACTGGAAAACTTGATATTCTTCATACTAGTGTTAGAATTCCTAGTAGAAGATGTTACAAGTTCTATTGCATTGAGATAACAAGCTGTAATATGGTCTTTAGGGAACACAGGTATATCTATGGGTTTAGACAAGGTTCATTTAATTAGGTTAGGATAAATGAGTTGAAGAGCATCGTTTGGGTTGGTTTCAGTGGTTTCAAGATTTAGGATTGAATTGCGATCTTCACATTTGATTGTATCAATGAGGTCTATAACAGTACCTTCCTAAAGATTGTTTAGATCAAGAAGTGCCTCTCTATTCTCACTCGAGTCATCATCAATATTATATGATCCAAATTCAAATTATTGTATACTCAAGCTTTTTATCTCTTCATGCCTTGTTCTATTGTTGAGATAAGAGTTTGCTAAGATTTATTGAAACTCTTCGGGTTTGATCTAGAGTCCTGTGTCTGCATCAATAATGTTGAGCATCACAATATCTTGTGCATCTGTAGCCATGTTTGGATGATTGGAAACATTGGAAATTTCTCTTATCTCAAGCTGAGGTGCATATTGATGAATCACATCTATCTCTATATCCATAGTGGCATTTGAGAATGAGTCTCATTCATACTCATTAGAATCTACCTCAATGGAATGAGGGAGATCTAGAACATGAGTGATCATTACCCTTTTCCCCCAGTTGGGATGACAGTTTTCTTTTCCATTGACTTCCTCATTAGAATCACTTTCCTGAATCTCATTTTGATTATCATGAAGGGTTGGATTCTCTAGTAGGGACATGTTTGTGTCTTCATCCCCTCTTTTTTATTGAGCTCCCAAAAATGAAGGAATGTAGCATTCACCTTGATAGTGAGGATTGTCATCATGAATATGCAATAATTATTCATATGATTGAGGTGTGAATTCAAATTATTCTTCAGAGTATTCTCGCTCTTCATCAAAAATTGGTCCATCTTAGATGAGATGTATCTGTGTGTCTTCTGTATACCCTATGCATGTTATATCCTTAGGCTCTCTGGATTGTGTCAAAATTGGTTCAACAAGACCTTCCTTATTATTTCCTAGTGGTTCTTGTCCTTGATACCCCATTCTTTTCATGATGTGTAGACCATGTCCATATTGATGAGTTGTGATTTGGACATGTTTGACATCTTGATGAGATTCATCCTTTTCTTTGTATAGCCATTTTAACACCTCATTGTCCTCATTTTCTTCTCCCACTGATTTACCTTTCACAAAAGTTCCATTGTACATTTTTTTTGGTTTAGGTTTTGCTGACATTATAGATGATGATGGTCTCCCTTGTGATCTTGGTGACAAAGGTAAATCTCTTACAAAGAGTAGTTGATCAATCATGTATTCTCCAATCCCATTATCATGTAGTTTTAATTTATTTTCAAAGTCTCATAGCATTATTATGGTTGATCTTTCTGGGGATTATTCTTTTGTAGCTTCTCTGTTATGTGAAACCATCGTCTCATTTGATTGCCAGATATTATTACAAGATTGGAAATAATTGGTGTCAGCTAGAATGGTGAGCTCCTCTCCATTCTATGTAAATTTTAAGCATTGATGAAAACTGGAAGGGATATCTTTCATTTCATGTATGCAAGGTCTTGCTAAAAGAATGTTGTAGGCTAGATTAAGATCTAGCACCTAGAACACCACATTTCTTTCCATGGGTCCTACTCAGATTGGAAACATTACCAGACCTTTATATGATTTGTCTTCATCATCATATGCTTTTATGGCTATCTTGTTCTTAGGGTCAATATCTTCATTTGAGAATCCCAATGCTTTGATCAAACCTAAAGTGCAAATATTTAGGTCCGCTCCTCCATCTATCAAGACTCATTTCACTCTATTTTTGTGAATTAGCACTTCTATATGAAAAGGCATATTATGAGGGTGACTCAGGGAATTGTCATCTTCTTCAGTAAAGTATAAATAGTGAGGTGTAGTCAAGTGGCCAACCATGCATTCAAATTTATCTATATCTAAATTGTTAGGAACATTCATTTCAACCAAGGCTTTTTCCAAAATCTCTTTATGTGATGGAGAAATTTTGAGCAATTCAAGAATAGAAATTTGTGCAAGAGTTTTTGGTAATTGATCAACCAAACTATAATTAGATGAGAGTGATGATGAATTTTGTTTTGTTGTCATGGGTATTTATGATGTAGACAATTTTGAAGAATCTCCTTTTAGTACCACTTTATCTTGTCCTCTTGTCACTGCATTAGTAGATTCATCTTTTTGTTTATCCTTTATAATTATCACATTGGTTCTCTGATCTAAATCCTCGAACATGTTGATTGTATTATCATGAGAGTATGCATAATTCACCTGATTGCCTTTCATATTGGATGATTCTTCTTTCTCATAGTTAGGTAGAGGTGTTTTGAAATTTGTGTGATCTTCATTTTTTTTGTGACCATCTACTGTAATGAGCTCACTTTCAATCAAATCTTGTAACAAGTGTTTCAGTTTCATGTACTCATTCATTCTATGCCCTTTGTTTCGATGGTACTTGCAATAATGTGCATCATTCCACCATTTTAGCTTAACTGGTGGCTCATAAGGTCTTGATTCTGGTAGTCTGATAACCTTGTGAGAGATAAGTTTTCACAATGCAGATTCCAAAGATTCTCCAAGAGGTGTAAATATCCGCTTAGGACCATTAACAAAAGGTGGTTTTTTCTGATTTGTGTCTTGATTGATTTGCACATTAGATGCAATATTAGGATTCTTAGGAGTAGTAGTAGATAAATTTAATGTCGGTTGTTTTAGCTTCACATTTTGAGCATCTACTACTCTATCATTGACAACATTCCTATTCTTGTTCCAATACTTTGATTTGTCTTGGGCTCCATTGCTATTTGTATTGAAAGAACCTTTGGTTTCTTTATAAATTTTGAGTTCTCCTTTCCTTACCAAGGTATCTTTGATTTTAATCCCCATTTCAATCATTTTCTCAAATGGTGGAATGCATTGAAATTGTATGTAATGATTCATTTCTGTAGCTAAGTTATTCACAAAAATGTCCATCTTTTCTATTTTTGGAATCAATCGAGGATATCGTGCAAACATTCTTCTCCACCTTTGTAAGAAAGATATAAAAGGTTCACAAATTCACTGATTTGTATTGTATAAGTCAATCATCATGACAGGATGTTGAATGTTGTATGAGTAATCCTGCATGAATATCTCTATGAGTTCTTCAAAAAATTTTATTCCATGAGGTAATTTGGAGAACCACTCTGCTGCTTGTCCACTTAAACTGTGAGGAAACAATCTCATGAGGTATGTTTGTTCATGAATGAACTCCATGATAAGACTATAGAACTCTCATATATGATCTTGAGGGTCTGAAACTCTTATATAATTTTTGTATTTAGGTATATCAAGATTGGGTGGAAATGGTGGCATGTGTATACTTTGATCAAAAGGCATAGGACAAAATGATCTCATTGAGTATTTTCTTTTAATAGTGTCATTTTATTTGTTCATATCATGAAGTTGAGTTTTTAATTATTCTACCTCTTTGAGAAGGTGAGTCATGGGAATTTCCTCTTCTTGTGTTATAAGTTTTTCCACATCAAAATCTTGTGGTAGTTTTATCCCTGTTGAGGCTAGATGCATGAAATATTTTTCCTTGTCAACCATTAGGATTTTGTCCATGATCTTCTAAAAACTTGTGTCTTGTTGGACTTTCTAAATGTATTCATTAGTTATTTCCTCATCATTGTCAATATTTTCATGAGTATCCTATTCATTCTCAATTCCATCCATGTTGTTGTTGTTGTTTTTGTTGTTAGTATTAGTTTCTGAATCACTAGCTTGAGGAGATAAAAAATGATCTTGATCTTGTTCTTATTGTATTTTGGGTACAATTCTTATCTAATGAATGTGTGTAGTGTATGTCTGTTCCAAAAGACCACTTCTTGTCCAAACCATGTAATGTTATATGATTCTTAATTTGCAAAGATGAGAAAACTATCACCTATAGTTTCAATGTTTGATATACTATATTCACAATTGGTCAAAGTTTGATGAAAAATTGTCGATGTAAATTTGATAATGTTTGAGATATTGATGAAGGTTAGATAGACCTTGATAGTGATCTCTAAACAAGGAGGTTGATATGACCAATTTGAGAGTAGTGTTAACTGATTGAAACAAAGAGTAATTAGTTTGATCTCCCAAAAACCAAGGTTTGATATTGAGCACTTGTGATGTTTGGACTAGAAATAGATGTTTAATGATGAACTATAACTGATTGAATGTTTGAAGATGACAAGTTGATGATTAGTGAGCTTCAGAAAGTAAATGAAAGACATTAAATCATTTAATGTATTGTATTTTCATTGATGTCAACTTAATATGGTATGATTTCTCATACACATATTGTCACAACACTTAAAGATCTGAAGAGACAAAGTTTTTGTCATTAGTAATCATACATTGAGTGACAGTAAACCTCGACAAACAATGAACCTCGAGCACAAAAGTTCACAATGTTAACTGACAGAAAGTGTTACCTGAGACAGTGTTACCCGAGCAAGCATTACCGAGCTAATTGCAGTTGTCACCGAATAGAATTGAAGTTGATGCCTGAGCTATCTGCATTAGTCAACGAGTGCAGCTAGAGTGTTGACCGAAAAGAACTAAAGTTAGGATATGACAAAACAACCTAGCTGGTAGGAGCTAAAGATAGAGTTAACTGATTGTTTACTTTGTTTTCATCGATTAGTTAAAAGATAAAGATAAGAAGGATATTTAAAGCACATTTTATTCTAGAAAACAAGGAGAGATTTATGTAATAAAACTAAAGCAATCATGGTGAGCTTTACGGATCAAAAAGTGATCAATAGAGAAAACAAGAAGGACAAGAAATGGTGAAATCATGTCTATATAAAGAGACAAGTAATTTATTATCAAGAGAGAAATGCTGAAGAGAATCCTAGTGAAGATAAAAGTCTTTATACACATCTGATCATACAAGCTAAAGAACAAAGCTATGATTTCTGTAGACACTGAGCAACAGAGAAAAAATAACCTTCACCGAGAAGAAAGAAGTGGAGAAAATGAATTTAAGAGAACATTGATAAGAAAGGTATATAAACTTACAATAGATCTGAACATTTGCAAGATTAAGTTGTATTTATGAACAGATCATATACTGATTCAATTTAACCATTGATTCATAAAATATCTTAATAGAGTATGATTTAACCATCCTTTATATATTGAGATACATCCCAAGGAGTATAAAAAGGTTTTCATGTTGACAGCATAGTGAATGCTAGGTCAAGTGATAAACTTCTAGTGATAAATCCTCTAACAAGGTCACACTTAACAGTGTGTTTGTAACCTTTAACAGGGTTGGATCTTCACCGAGCTCCCTTCAGAAGAGTGAAAATTTTGGGTTACGGGTCCCAAGTGTTTTTTCCCTTAACAGGGTTTCCATGTTAAAAATCCATGATATTAACACCACTTGTTTAATGGATAGAAATGAAGAAATATGGTTGTGGCATAAAATATTATGTCATGTGAATTTTGACAACATGGTTAGGATAATAAATAAAAGGAAAGTAAGAGGCTTACCGAGCATGTCAAAGCCCGACCATGTCATGTGTAAGAATTACCAAAAAGGTAAAATGACAAAGTCTAGTTTCAAGAGAAAAACCTACACATCTAATGCTATTCTAGAATTAGTCCATACTGACTTATGTGGACCAATGAGAACAAAGAGATATTATGGTGATAGATACTTCATTCTCTTTATTGATGATTATTCTAGAATGATGACTGTTATATTCTTCAAAGAGAAATCAGAAGTATTCAAGATGTTTAAATGGTATAAAGCTATAGTGAAAAAAAAAAGTGAAAAGGAACTAAAATGTCCAAGGTCAGATAGAGGAGGAAAATTTATTTCTGATGAATTCACTAAATTTTGTAATGAGCATGGAATAAAAAGATAGGTTTCTGCACCGAGAACACCACAGAAAAATGGGATTGCTGAGAGAAGGAACTGATCAAATGTTGATTGTGCCAGAACATTGATGACTGAGAAAGGCATCACACAAACACTCTAGAGAGAAGCTGTTAGTACTGTTATCTATACATTAAACATAGTTCAATTGAAGAAAGACACCAATAAAACACCTTATGAGCTATGGTATGGATACACACCCAATGTAAGTTACTTCAAAATTTTTGGAAGTCAATGTTATATTTTATAAGATGATAGAAATGGGAAGCTTGACTCAAAAGGTGATGAAGGAATATTTCTAGGTTATTCTACCAAAAGAAAAGCTTATAAATATCTTAACAAATCCTCTAACAAAATCATTGAAAGTGCAAATCTCAAAGTAGATGAATTTGATGAGAAAAATGATGAGGAAAGCCGAAAAGAGCTAGAATATTACAACAGGTTTGTCTAAAGTGAAGAACCTAACACTCTGCTCAAGCAACATTGTATCACTACCGAGCGACAAAACAATGCACTTGAGCATCAGGCTACAAACACCAAAAATTAGGAAATTTCTCACAATGATATACCAAGCGATTATGATCAAAATGAAGGTCAAGATGATGATCAAAATGATGAACAAAGAGCTGAACTAGTACTTTTCAAGTATGTCAGGAGACACTATCCATAAAATCAGATCATAGGAGACAAAAAGGATAGAATGAGAACAAGAAGTCATTAAACACTAGATGTTTAATTTGTGATTTTGCGCCTAAATTTGTTGATACTGCACTTGAGAATCAGGAATGGGTTAGTGCTATAAATGAAGAGATAGAACAAATAGAGAAGAATAAAACATGGACATTAGTATCTAGATTGAGTGACAAAAATGTCATTGGTACAAAATGGATATTCAAAAATAAACTGAATGAGAATGGAGAAGTCACAAGGAATAAAGAAAGATTAGTATGCAAAGGGTATGCACAAGAAGAAGGTATTTACTATGGAGAAACCTTTGCACCCATTGATAGACTAGAAGGAGTACGAATTCTACTTGCTTATGCTGCATTCAAAAGATTCAAGGTATACCAAATGGATGTGAAATCTGCATTCTTAAATGGAATATTAGAAGAAGAGGTATACATTGAACAACCAGAAGGGTTTGTTGATCCTAACAAGATGAACATGGTATGTAGACTACACAAAAGCTTGTATGGATTGAAACAAGCACCAAGAGCATGGTATGAAAGACTTCACTCTTATCTCATAAGTATTGGATTTGTAAGAACAAGTAAAAACAATAATTTGTATTTAAAATAAGATACTGATGCTAATATTATGATTGCTAAAATATTTGTTGATGCTATCATATTTGGAGGTAATGATATGTTATGCAAATAATTTTTTGATGAAATGAGAAAAGAGTTTGAGATGTCAATGTTTGGAGAGATCAAATTCTTTCTTGGTCTAGAAATTCTTCAACAGGATGCAGGCATCTACATCACACAATCCAAATACATCAAGGAAGTGCTGAAGATATTCAAGATGGAAGATTCCAAGCCAGTTGGAACACCTATGGTAACCGGATGAAAATTGACAAGGGAAGACAAGTCAACCAAGGTAAATTAGACCTTTTATAGATCAATGATTGGCAAGCTAATGTATGTTGTACATACTAGACCAGATATAGCACATGCAGTTGGAATAGTTGCAAGATTCTCTGCTAATCCCAACGAATCACACATGACTATTGTCAAAAGAATTCTGAGATATATAAAGAATATCAAAGACTATGGCCTGTGGTATAAAAGAGAAGGAAAATTTGAGCTTAAAGTCTATATAGATGCTGATTGGGCTGGAAACAAAGATGACAGAAAGAGAACAACAAGAGGAGCATTCTTTATGGGTGACAGACTTGTCACATGGATAAGTAAGAAGAAGGGATGCATCTCAAAATCTACTATAGAAGCACAATATGTGGCTGTTGCTGCAAATTTCTCTAACATTGCATGGATCAAGCAATTACTGGAAGGTATGAATAAGAAAATTCTTGAACTAGTGATTATCTATTTTGATAATACAAGTGCAATAAACATTTCAAAGAACCGTTTCATGCAAGATAAGACAAAGTACATTTCTTTTAAGTATCATTACTTAAGGGAACAAGTACAAGAGAAAGAAGTGATACTAGACTATGTGTAATCCAAAGAAAAGTTAATAGACATATTCACAAAGCCATTTCCAAAAGATATATTTGAGTACCTGAGGAGGAAACTAGGGGTCCAACCCTTGTCTACTGGTCACTAGGTTGACTAGGAGGCTACATTAGCCTACACATTATCAGAAGATCAATCATGTTGATGCAAGCTAAGAATGGAATGCAAGGATATATTATTGGAGATTTGATTCTGAACAATTGGTTGATTGTATGTTTGTCATTGATGACAACATATAATACACAACAGTACTTCTGTATGTACTTATCCATATGATGACATGAAGACTTACATTGATAGATACATGTTTTTGACATGTTTATTATGCTATGTTCATACATGCAGACCCATATATGATGTTTCAGTAAAGATATGTAATTCTGTTAATGACGGTTACAGTTCTTGAGGAATAACGGTTTAAGGCCAACGTATGTAATGTGTTTATTGAGTTGCACCTATCTTCAGGATATGCGTGTGTATATTCATGATGATTTATGAGTTTTTGATATTAATCTAAAGGTGCCAAACATATTTCAAGAAGATTGCAAAGTTATGATTAAATTGGTGAAGCCGACTTAGTGAAGCGATGCGTCTATTCAGTTAGTACTTGCATGGTTGTAATTATGCTTGCACACTTAGTAAAGCCAACAAGGATGTTAAGAAGAGTTTTCCTATAGGTCCCATGATCTCATAATTGGTGTATATACTTATAGAAGGTCATTTGTGATAAGAAGAGTTGCAAAAGCCAGAGATAAGAAAAGCAGAGCAGAGTGTTAAAGCAGCAGAGCTATATTTATCATATGTTGATAATATAGATATTGAAGTAGAAGATTTTAGAACATAGAGAAGATTTTTATAGTGCTTTACAAGAGGTTAAAGCATTGGAACACAAAAGGAACTGATCAGACAAGCAGTGTCACAAACAGTAGTTCACCTTGTTGATACAGTGTGTATCAAATAACCAGAAGGTTGTAGCCTTCACCACTTGGATAGTGAGTCCACCACCCCTAACATGGTTATTGTAAAAGAATCTTAACAGGGTTTGACCCTTAACTAGGTCACTATACTACTGCATTGTAATGAACAACTCCTAACAAGGTTGGAAGATCTTTTAATAGGGATCACTATAAACAGTATAGTTCTTTGTGGGTACTAATTCCCACCAGGGTTTTTACCATTTGGTTTCCCCGTAACCAAATTGATGTGTTGTGTAATGTGTTATCTGAATGTGCATTTACTTTGTAT
>MU223527.1:1385364-1402175 GCA_018584345.1 Thuja plicata | reverse complement strand
ATATATATATATATATATATATATATATATATATATATATATATATTTGTTTGGCATTATTGTCAAAGGGAGAGATTATATCCATATGAAATATATATCATGATCATCCAAAGGAAGAGAAAATAAATATCCATTAGGGAGAGGAACAATCAAAGGGAGAGAAAACATCAGAGAAAGATTCAAAGAAAAATCTATCTAAGGGAGAGAATTGGAAAAGTTAACACTGCATATCTATCCAGAAAAGGGAGAAGAGATTCTACAACAAGGGAGTGAAAGAAACAAAATTTTCTACATCTATCTAGTAAAGGAAATGAAGAATGAAGAAAGTACTCTACACGAATCAAATCTAAGCTAAAAGAGCTTACCGATAATCATATATTTTAGTTGGTTATAGAACAATAATTTTGGGAAAGATTGATGAACTACACTTGTTTCCTATTGTGTTAGTAGTATGTTTCCATCAATGCCAAAGGGATAGATTGATGAACTATAATTGATTGAATGTTTGAAGATGACAAGTTAATGATCACTAAGCTGTAGGAAGTAAATGCAAGACATTAAATCACTTAATGTATTGTATTTTCATTGATGTCAACTTAATATGGTATGATTTCTCATACACATATTGTCACAACAGTTAAAGATCTAAAGAGACAACGCTTTTGTCGTTGGTAATCATACATTGAGTGACAATAAACCCCAACGTACATTGAATCCTAAGCATAAAAGTTCACAGTGTTAACTGACAGACAATGTTACATGAGACAATATTACCTAAGAAAGCATTACCAAGCTAACTATAGTTGTCACCAAACAGAACTGAAGTTGATTCCTGAGATATCTGCAGTAGTCATGATGCACAACTAAAGTGTTGACTGATGAGAACTAAAGTTAGGATATGACAAAACAACTTAGCTAGCAGGAGCTAAAGATAGAGTTAACTGATTGTTTATTTGTTTTCATCGATTAGTTAAAAGATAAAGATAAGAAGGAGATTTATAGCATGTTTTATTCCAGAAAATAAGGAGAGATTTACAGAATAAAACTAAAGCAAGCATGACAAGATTTATGGATCAAGAAGTGATATACGAAGAAAACAAGAAGGACAAAAAATGGTGAAATCATGTCTATATAAAGATATAAGTAATTCATTATCAAGAGAGGAATGTTGAAGAGAATTCTGATGAAGATAGAAGTATTCATACATATATGATCATACAAGCTAAAGAACAGAGCTAAGATTTTAGCAGACACCAAGCAACATCATTAATCAAGCAGAAATAAGTGGAGAAAAGGAATTGAAGAGAAAATTGATTAGAAAGGTATTATGAGATTACAATAGATCTGAACATCTGCAAGATTAAGTTGTATTTATGAACAGATCATATACTGATTCAGTTTAACCATTGATTCATAAAATCTCTCAACAAAGTAGGATTTAACCATCCTTTATATATTGAGATACATCCTAAGGAATATCTAAAGGTTTTCATGTTGACACAATAGTGAATGCTAGGTCAAGTGATAAACTATTAGTGATAAATCCTCTAACAAGGTCGCACTTAGCAGTGTGTTTGTAACCTTTAACAAGGTTGGCTCTTCACCAAGCTCACTTCAAAAGAGTAAAAAATTTGGGTTATTGGTCCCAAGTGGGTTTTTCCCTTAACATGGTTTCCACGTTAAAAATCCATGTGTCAAATGTGTATATGGTTCATTTCTTTAATGTTTTGCTTTACAGATTACTAAAACAGGATTGATCAGTAAATACCAAGTTATTTATTGTATTTTGGCAAAGGTTTAGAAAAGATAAACTGCTATTCGGTAAAGCTTAAGGAAAGGATAAAAAGTATAAACACTGAGCACTATATACATGTTAGATTCACACAAGGCATACATTTGTAGGACTGAAGATAAATAGAGGTTTATACATGTGATATAAAGTTTTTGATGAATTAGTGGATTAATTTTTGAGGCCACTAATTCACCCCCCCTCTCAGTTATTCTAACAGTTTAAAACCTTCAAGATTGAGTTGATTTTGATAGGAATAGCACATATTTGACCTTTGTTTTGACCAACTAGAATATAAGTACCAAAGAAAATGTTTTAGATTTTGGAATTAATGGGAAGTATGTACTGAGAGGGGAGGGGTGAATCAATACCTCTAAAATTTTTTGTATCCTTTAATCAATTAACCTTTTTAATCAATTGCATGTCCATTCAATCTGATCTATACTATCTTGATGTGAGTTATATCAATTGATAAAATTAATAAACATGTGAATCATTCATAAAAAAATTCATGACACATAACACAAGATATGATATCATAGAAAACTCCTGTTAGGAAGTAAAAACTGCGGTGGGGTTGGCACCCACAAAACTTCACTATCTACCGATTGGAAGGGGCCGGTTAAGGCTTACAATTTGAACACTTCTCATAATCTATCTTGTTAGGAGTATTGATGGAGACCTGTTAAAGTCTACTCTATTAAGAGATTTAGCAACACTATTAAGTGTGCACTCGGTTAAGAGATTTGATGTTGGACTATTAAATCCACATTCCTTGAAAGGATTTTTACACTTTGCTCCACTTGTTAGAATGATAGAAAATTATAAATTGAACTAGTAAATGCAATCACCTATTGTTGATATAGATCCAATTTAGTTCACATGAAAAATATTATCACCTAATTGTGATTGATTAATATCTCTGATTATTGGTATGCTCTATTCTTGGTTCTGCTAACCAAATCCTTCTTTTGCTGTTCTTGTTCTTAAAACTATGAATTCAATCCATAGATGTGCTTGTTTTGTTCTCCTCTCTCTTTTCTCTTCTCACACACACATTCTAATGAATGATTTCACCATCTATTTATAGATGGATTCACTTCATTGAGTTTTGATAAACACAATGCTAACTCTAAGATCGGGTTTATAGCTTATACCTTGATCTCCTAGTCTATGTGTTTTAAATTAGTTAGACTGATTAAAACACTTACATTAATGTTTCTTGTCCCTAAAGAAATGGATTTTAAAAAATTAAATATCCTATAAATAGAATACACTTTCTTTATCTGACATGGAAGTTAGATCCACTTTTTGTGGGCTGCAACTGACTTTCAGTTCTGTCTGTTAATCTTGCTTGACTGTCCTTCATTTTTGTCTATCGGTTGCATTATATTTGTCTTGTCGGTCTGCACTGTAACTTGCATTTCAGGTTCCTCTGTCGGGTTCCACTTTATCTTTCTGCTTTGTGATTTTTGGTTTACACACTAACTTATGTCATCGGTTCTCTCTATACTTAGTCATCTTTGGTGATCTCTTAATCTGATCTTCGGTTTGCTCTTTCCTTTCTTTCAGTGTAGGCTTACCGAAAGTTTTGTTTGTATACTTATGGAAAATTAATGTCATCAATCTCCCCCTTTGACATTATTATAAAAAACTGATATGTGCAAAATACTAATAGAATGTTAAGTATATACAACATATATAATTCTTAGTCATTTAATAACTCCCCCTATGTATATGCCAATATATATGTACATATGATATCTTTTCCTTCTACATATCATTTTCCCCTTATGAATATACATATGCATATCTACCATTTTCCCATCTAAATGAATCTACATAACATTTTACCTATTTATTTTTTAGTTATATCATTTCCCCCTTTATTTGATATTAAATGCAAAGGTCATTTACCTTAGAGCTTATCAAAAATATGGGAATGTGAAGACTTCATGTCTTCCATCATTTTATCCCATTTCTCTTTGAGGTTCTCTGGAGCCATGTTCTTGAGTGTAATTTTGGAGTGCATATCATAGATGTTGTCTCCAACAGACATCTCGGGAGTTCCTATTAGTTTCCTTGCTGCACTGATGTGTTGTTGGAGCAGTGTAAGATTAGGTAGAAGTTGAGATTTTAGCTCGGTTACTTCTTCTTTGAAATGTGTTTCTGCCTCCCATAGCTCCTACCTTAACCTTTTTATTTCAATTATCTTCACATAATGCAACTTGACTGCATTGTCTCCATTTGTGGTTAAGCTACTAGCACTGTTTGCTAGATCTACATCTTGCTTTCCTATATTGTTACTATTCTCCTTAGTGAACTTCTCTATTGTGCTCAACTTTTAAATTAAGGTTATAGATTTATATATGATAGGGTCTAATTCAGATATGAATTCTGATAGCTTTACCTTATTTAGTACCACTTCTTGGCTGATGTTCTTTATGATCTTCTGTTGGTACTTCATTTCAACGCTCTCCTCAATTGCCTTCTCAGCATCAATGTTCTGAGTTGTAATTGCATCGGTGAGGGTAGCTAATTGATCTAGTATTGGCTTGTTCAAATCAATGTCAAAATTGGCCACTATTTGATGTAGTATGTCCCATTTTGTCTCTAGTACCATGGAGTCCTTGTGCTATTGATTCAGCTTTTCTTTCAGTGCCTTCCTTTTGCATATCTCTTCATATTCCTATAATGCTTCAAAGTCAAGTGTAGAGGGGTCAGACTTTGGTATTTCAATGATTTCATCCAATGTAACCTCTAACTTTCTCTTCTTTGTTTTTTTATTCTTCTTCGGTGACTCAGTAGAATGTAACACCATTTCCAACTTCTCAGCCTTTTCTATTGTGCTTGATGAACTGACCTGTTGTGCTTCTTTCTGCTGCTTGGCATCAGTTTCAGCTCATCGAGTGTCTGCAAACGTCTCCACATTCAACTTAACATCGTCAGTAGTACTCTTGTCAATTTCCTCAGGAGTACCATGTTTTCATTTGTCTCCTTCATTAGTGTCCTTTGCATCATCAATTTTGGTTTCTACATTCTTGTCTTGAGTATCTGCATCTTTGTCCTTATCTCCTTCAGTAACCTTATTAGTATCGGTTACATCTTGAGTATCTCTGATGTCTTGCTGACCATCAATATTATCTTTATTTTCTTCTTCTCCTACATCCTTTGGAGTATACTTCTCATGTGACTTGCTTGATTCTTGCATGATATCGATAGATTGTATCAATATTGACAGTTTTCCAAGAATGTTCACCTGTGCAGTATCAATTGTTGTGTCTTGTTCATCGGTTGTGTCTTTTTCAATAGTGACTTCTTCATCCTTATTGATTTCATATGCTGGGTCATCGGTAATGTCAATGACATTAGTATCCACAATGTTGTCATTTGTGGTATCATCCCATGTATCATCTGCAACATCTGTAGTCTTCTTGCCTAGTGCATCATCCTCTTCTTTATCTAACTCAATGGATGTATCATCTTGAGTTGCCTTGTAACATCTTGTTGTTGAAGGTCTTTGTCAGGGCTTTCCTCCTCAATTGGTCTGTTCATGATCTTGCACCATTTCTTATGGCTGTCCTATTCTACTTCAATTAAATTTCCTTCAAGAAATTTATATGCCCTAAGCTTTGGTGAGATTCCTTCTTGTGTTTATCCATCATCTCATCTATCTCAGGTGGCATGAGAGAAATAAGTACTCTTTCTTTAATTTCTTTCTCATTTTTCAAAGCAAATGTCCAATGGGAGGATAATCTATCTAAGAGTTCCCTTGGTACATAAATACCTTCAAATTGCATTGGTACATATTTTAAGTTGTACATTTTAGCTATAATGGCTCCTCAATCTTATTATGATATTCTTGATTTAATTTTAGTCATTTTCTAATGTTTGGATTTGTAATTGATCCAGAATTTGCAATATAAACAAAAATGTCATCAATAGTTTCAGGTTCTTTTACCTTGACATTTTCTGCCTCTAACACTTCATCTTGCTCAGTGTCTTCTATGTCCTCTCAGGTTCTTATCAATTTCCTTCCTTTCTTGTTTTATCCTCTTTTTGGTGTGGGAGCTTTCCTCTTGTAAGTCCTGACCCTTCCTTTCTTCAGAGGTGAAGGAGTACATTCTTTGGATGTTTGGCTTCTAGTCCTTGAAGCAACTGTTGTCCTTGGTTTCTTAGATGATGGAGGAGGTGGAAAATCTGACTCTGTTTCCTCAGAGTCATTCTTTTCTTCATCTTTACCAACAGATTTATGTTCTTCAGTTTCCTCCTCTTGTTCAACTTCTTCATCTTGCTTAGCTTCTTCCTCGGTTGCTGACAGAATCTTCTTGAGATTCTTCACCATCTTTTCCTTCTTTTTTACTATCTTCTTTCCAACTAGGCCTGATTTAATTCATGTCTTGGCCTCTTCATATGTGCCAAATCTTGGTTGCTTCTTGTCCAATGGTTCATTGATTAAGGAATCAATTGCCTTTGTTGTAAGATCAATGTTGATCTCATACTCTAATGGTTGTAACCATGTTGTCCTTGCTACAACAGGTTTGATGTAAGTATTATCTATGTTAACCATGAAGCATATCTCATCCGTATATTGCTTAATGAGTTTCTCAGGGATTCTTACCCTCTTTTGCATTTGGTCTTTGAATACATTGAAGTATTCATCCATGACTATTTCAAATTTATCTCCTAGTGCATCTATGTTCTCACTAATTTGCATGGTGACCGGTTTGGTGCTGTCCCATTTTACATCTCCTACTGATTGGAACTTTTCTTGAAAATAAAATAATATACACATTATTAGTGAGCCAAACTTACAAGTGTTTGACTTTGTATTCTTGATTGTCTTTAGGTTGTCCTTCAACTGATTCACGAGTAGCTCAAATAAGACCAATTGTGTACCCTTCTTCACAATTTTGTAGGTTGTGTCCACTGCACCTGATGCAATGTTGTTTAATCTGCTTGCCTAGAATAATTTGTAGCCCAAAACACATGCACCAAACTTGATCTCATCATTAGTTATTGTTGTTACTTTCAATCCTCTGCCATCCCATTTGGCTCATGTCATCTTTTCAGTCTCTGCCTTCGGTGGATGCTTAAGTGCATTTACTTTATCGGTTATGGGGTAACCGGTGACTGCATGGATGACATATTAGGTTATTTCCTTCAGTTCATGCAACCATAACTTGTTGTTATGCATTCTGCTCAGTACTAACCGAATCCATTCAGTTTTGAAGACTTGTAGAAACATTAGGGCATTGGTGAGCCCTTTTACTTCAATGCGTATGTGTTCTTCCTTGAGTGTTCCATCACCATTGCATAGATTCTCATAGGCTTCTTCAACCTTTGAACTTCCTATTTCTTCTATCTTGCAATGTATGAAATATCAGACATCTTCAACAGTAAAAACCTAGCTAGAATGCATGAAAATGCACCAACTTTGTCAGGTTGTGAGGCAACCTCAGAATGGATATTATAGTTGGGTTCCTCACATGTCATGTTCTTGATGAGCTTAACCCATCCTTCTTTGCATTCTTGGATTTCGTGGTTCATGAATTTGAGGCCATTTAAAAAAATTTGGGGCTTCTACATATGCGTAAAAATAGAGTTGTCGGTCTCGAAGAACTTAATTTTTGTGCTTGCAAAGATTCCTGAACTACTTTGGAGTGCTGGAGGTCGAGTCATGACCGCTCTGTAGATTGGTTTCTTTCTTCTCAAAAATCACCTTTGGTCACTCTACTCTGGGTGTCCTAACAAATGAGTTGTTCTGATGCCCTAGTTATATTCATTTCCCTAAGACGCGTGCCATAAATGCTTACCAACTCCTCAGTGTATAAAGACTGAGTTCATCGCGTAAGACTTTACTTCCTTTGGTGACACTTACAATGTTTTTAATTAGTCGATGTTCACTTTGCTTTTACCAACAAGTTTTAGTATCACTGACAACTTGTTCATGTGATTTCTTACCGACGAGGCTTGGTCTATACTAGCAAGTTTTTATTTTAACCGACGCTTCTTGGTAAATGTAGACAGTCTTAACTTTGAGTGTATACCGACGAGTTTTGGTATATATGACTGAAAGCATAGTTATCACATATTTCAACAAGTACAACCATGATGCATCTTTCTTATGCTAATTTGGAATTATATCAATATATTATGGAACTGATGTAAAGTAATAGCTTGCGGTAATGTAGTTCCATACTTGTTCTACTTAGGTGGGGTTGGTGATGTCACCAGATCCATTGGATGGGGTGTCGCCA
Source organism: Thuja plicata (assembly GCA_018584345.1). NCBI lineage: Eukaryota > Viridiplantae > Streptophyta > Pinopsida > Cupressales > Cupressaceae > Thuja > Thuja plicata. Next base: position 1,394,126 of record MU223527.1, on the reverse strand, counting down.
TTTGCATTGCTTTTAGCTTCATTTCTTGAAGCTTTTATCCAAATTTTGTCTCTAGCCCTCCGGAAATCTTCAATGGTGTTTCCATTGGGATATGTGCTTGTCTCTGTCATTTGGTCTCTGCAGTCTTCCTTGAGATGACCAACTTTATGATAGTGTAAGCATGTCATTCTAGGGTTAATCGAGCCTCTAAACTTTCTAGTCCATTGTATTATACAGTTTGTAGCAATGTGACCATATCTTCCACATGTTGTACAATTTTTCCAAGTATTGTAGTCCCATACATATTGATTACCGACTCTCTTCGGTTGAAAGGGAGTTTCTTGAACTTTAGGCTTCCATGTTTGTCTTTTCTTTTTCCAGAATTCAAGAGTTGTGTGCCCATTCATTTTGCATGTATAACAGTATTTGTCCATGTAGATTTCGTTCTTTGGTTGTTTCATCTCAGACTTATATTCATATGCTTTATGACCTTTCTTGTTATATTTATAACAGAATCCTATGAATGAAGATGTAGATTTAGGAATACCTTTCATTTTGCCTCTGCATACATTTGATGTATGGCCTTCCTTTATACAGTGATTGCATGTAAGCTTTCTTGGTCTTGGATTTTCATAGACATTCTTTAGATTAGACTAATTCAATGATTCTCAATTCTTGATAAAGCCTAGACCATTGTTGTTGTTGACTCTTCGTTGTCCTTTGAGAAAATCCTCCATTATTTTATTGCTTTCTTCAGCCTTTTTGATAATTTCATTATGCTATTGTTGTATTCTTATTTCATGCTTTAAATTTTCATTCTCATCCCTCAGTTCACTGATAGCTTCTATTCTTTCAACGAGTACAACATTTATTCTATTTGCCTCTTGACTCATAAGAATAATCTTATTTGCTATCTCATGTTGATACTCTGTAAGTCTTTGTATTTCAAACTCTTTATCTTGTAGCTATTTTGTGATCTTTCTTCTATCATCAATAGCTAGTGTTATTTCTTATTTAGCCTATCTAGCATTGTTCATGACATCAATCATCCTTACCATCTGTGTCTCTTGACCGATTTGCAGATATTTAACTTGTCTAGCCAAATGTAGATTGATTTCAGTTAGGCTTGTGATGCTTTCTTCTGATGTATCTGATGCTTTGTTTGTAGTTGATCCTAAAGAATCAAATAAATTTGGTATCTCTTCCTCATGATAATCTGTCTCATTACAGTGAGATGCCATATTCTTTCTTTCATCCAGCAAATGTCTCATACTGATTCTAGCTTCTTTATACGGTTCAAAGAACATATGAATTTCAAGATTTTTGTTCTCAATATTTTTATCAAGTCTGTACTTCTCCATTGTATGATTTTTTCTCTTAAGATTTTAAGATTTCCAAGAAGAGACTTAGCTCTGATACCAATTGTTGGAATTAATGGGAAGTATGTACTGAGATGGGAGGGGTGAATCAGTACCTCTAAAACTTTTTTGTATCCTTTAATCAATTAACCTTTGTAATTAATTGCATATCCATTCAATCTGATCTATACTATCTTGATGTGAGTTATATCAATTCATGACATTAATAAACATGTGAATCATTAATAGAAACATTCATGACATGTAACATAATATATGATATCGCAAAAAATTCTTGTTAGGAAGTAAAAATTGCGGTGGGGATGGCACCCACAAAACTTCACTATCTGCAGATTGGAAGGGACCAGTTAAGGCTTACAATTTGATCACTTCTGATGATCTAACCTATTAGGAGTATCAATGGAGACCTATTAAATTCTACCCTATTAAGAGCTTTAGCAACACTATTAAGTGTGCACTTGGTTAAGAGATTTGATGTTGGACTGTTAAATCCACCTTCCTTGAAAGGATTTTTACACTTTCCTCCACTTTTTGGAATGATATAAAATTACAAATGGACCTGGTAAATGAAATATCCTATTGCTTATATAGATCCAATTTATTTCACATGAAAAATATTATCACCTAATTGTGATTGATTAATACCTCTGATTATCGGTATGCTCTGTTCTTGGTTATGCTAACCAAATCCTTCTTTTGTTGTTCTTGTTCTTGAAACTCTCAATTAAATCCATAGATGTGATCATTCTTCTCTCCTCTCTCTTTTCTCTTCTCACACACACACACATTCTAATGAATTATTGCATCATCATTTATAGATGGATTGACTTCATTGAGTTTTGATCAAAACAATGTTAACTCTAAGATTAGGTTTACAACTTATACCTAGATCTCCTAGTCTATGTGTTTTAAATCAGTTAGACTGATTAAAACACTTACATTAATGTTTCTTGTCCCTAAATAAATTGTTTTAAAACAATTAAATATCCTATAAATAGAATACACTTTCTTTATCTAACGTGGAAGTCAGATCCACTTTTTGTGGGCTGCAACTGACTTTCGATTCTGTCTGTCGGTCATGCTTGACTCTCCTTCAGTTTTGTCTGTCGATTGCACTGTATCTGTCTTGTCGGTCTGCACTGTAACTTGCATTTTAGGTTCCTTTGTTGGGTTCCACTTTATCTTTTTTCTTTGTGATTTTTGGTTTACGCACTAACTTATGTTATCGGTTCTCTCTGTACTTAGTCATCTTTGGTGATCTCTTAATCTGATCTTTAGTTTTCTCTTTCCTGTCTTTCAATGTAGGCTTACCAAAAGTGTTGTTTGTATACTTTATGTTAGATGTGAGTTGTGTATAAGCTCAGATGTCGATTGAATCCCGAAGCTTTGGCCTAAAAGAGTAAATTTTATTAACGTGAATTGGAGTGGTGTGGCTCACACCTCAGTCTCACATGGGTCATCCCGGGAGATTTTTCCTCACTGGCAAGCACAACTAAAGGTTAAAGAAGTAAAAGAAGATTAACGATGAGAGATTTCTAAATTTATAATTTTACCAAAGGGAAAAGAGCATACTTTCCTACTCAATGTTGTTTTCTCCTATCAAGAAAACAAAATACTTGTTCATTCCCTCGAATTAAAAACCAACTCTTAACTCCCCATTTGAGTTTATGATTTTCCCAAAGGGAAAAGAGCATAATCCTCTAGTGAAATTAATAATGAACTTTGAATTTGACTTTAAGGTGCCTAGAAAATAATGCTAATCAAACAATTGAAAAAATTGATTTGTTCATTCACTCCAATTTCTCTCCAAAACCTAATTTGAGGTTTGAGTTTCTGATTTTCCATCTGAAAAGATCATACGCCTCTATTAGAATTATGAATCGAAATAAATTGTGTTAAGTTCTAAAGAAAATTTTGTTTGATTTTCACAAATGCCAACCTGCAAGTACTCATTAGTAGTTTTGTGTGTTTTTCTCCAATTCTTTCTCCAAGGAATGTTTGGCAATTGTCCTGCAAAACACGTTAGGCTACTTTAAAATGATCAAAATCACAAAAAAATCCAAGTTAGATAATTAGTATGCAATTTTTCCAAAGAATTAAACTACATTTTCTGCTCTTAGGTTTCCAGATGATGAACCAGAAACCCAAAATGACACTTCCTGAAAATGACTAAAGAAGTACTACAGATGAATAAAGATCCCATAGATGACTAAAGGTTTACCAGAAATGACTAAAGATCCCAGAGACCACTAAAGAATTACCATAAATGACTAAAGGAAAAATTTATACCTGTCATAAGTGACGAAAGGATAGTGGAAGATGATGAAGGAATCCCCAGAAGTGATGTAAGATATACCGAAAGTGACTAAAGGCAATCAAAGATGATGGAAGGATTACCAGAGAAGTCGTTCTGCCGATATTTTTTATTGTTTTTCTAGAATAGAGAGCAAATTTCATGAAAATGAGCCATCTAACCCCATGGTGGGTGCCAAAATGTGATGTGTAAATGTTCTACCTGCAATAATGTTGCATAAAACCACTTAATATGACTTTATATCAACATGTTAGCATCAAATTTAATAAAATTGAACCAAGAAACATGTCAAAAGCATCCTATCGCTTCCTATCTAGAATATTTACAAGAATTATATCAAATGCTCTCAGATTAAGCATAAATTCTTAGCAAATAGAAAATCTAGGATGAAAGATTCAATGTAAAAATTCCTAAAATGCATGAAAAGATATTCAATTATGCTCCATTATGATCAAATGCATGAAATTGCACTAGATTAGCTTGATAAAATGACGCTTTTGGTTCTGCATAACCTACATAGGTTATGTAGAACTTGGAATGGTACTTTTTGGTTTGCATAATACGTGTGGGTTATTTAGAACATAGGAACCCGTATGTGTTATGACTTGGAAAGAGGCTCGAAAAATGATTCTAAGGCTTGCAAGCTCATTTTCCCTCCATTTTTCTCGTTTTACACATTTTTTTTATCTTCCAAGATGGTTTCTCAACTTTCTCATCATCACATTTACAAATGATCAAGTGGGAATCTCTAAAATTACCACCATAATCTCACACTTCTTCTCAACTTTCTAACTATATATTTTTTCTATTTTTGGACAACATTAGCATAGTAAGCTTTAATTTTCTTTACTAGTGCCTTGACATTCCTCAAAGACATATGTCTACCATATAGATTTACTTCAAAAAAAATTACATAATACTGTTCTACACTTGATTCTATACACTTTTAAAAAAATTGCATTTTTGTTTATTTTGATGCAAGTTATGCCTAGGGAACGGACAGGTACTAGATTTTCAGGATGCGGTCACTTTCAAAAAATCATAAATAAAACTCAACAGAAAATTAGAGAGAGAGAGAGAGAGAGAGAGAGAGAGAGAGAGAGAGAGAGAGAGAGAGAGAGAGAGATGTACATACATAAATACATATATCTAGATAAATATATGTGTATATCTATAGATATGCATATACACATTTATATACAGATATTATATATGTAAGTATATACATATGTGTTTTGTATGGTAGGTTTACAAGCATACATTTTTATTTCTGCATTACCAGTGCAGGTTATGGAGAACTAAAAATGATGCTTTTAGTTCTACATAACCCGCATGGGTTATGTAGAAATTGGAATGGTAATTTTTGTTTTGCATAACCCACCTGGGTTGTTTAGCACATAGGGACCCGTACATGTTAGTGCTTGGAAAGAGACTTGAAAAATGACCCTAAGGCTTGCAAGCTCATTTTCCCTCTATTTTTCTCCCTTTACACATTTATTATCTTCCAAGATGATTTCTCAACTTCGTCATCATCAAGTTTACAAATGATCACCAAAATTACCACCATAATTTCACATGTCTTCTCAGCTTTCTAATCATATAATCTATTCTATTTTTGGACAACATTAGCATAGTAAGATTTAATTTTCTTTACTAGTGCCTTAACAGTCCTCAGAGACATATGTCTACGAATTTTTTAATAAATTTTGATCTACTTAACCAAATTCATAAAAAATTACATATTATCGTTCCACTCTTGATCCTATACACTTTTTTTAAAAAAGTTTTCATTTTTTATTATTTTGATGCAAGTTATGCCTGATGCACGAATAGGTACTAGATTTTCAAGATGTGGTCACTTAAAAAAAAAATACTCAATAGAAAATTACAAAAAAATACACAACTTATAGATCTCACTCTTACCTATCATCCTACCAAATGGTTTTTTAAAATACTAAATCTAACAATATCTTTTGTGAAGTGCACAAACACAACTATTTTATGTTTTAATGAAAAAATTAGGAACAATTTTTTGTGCGCTGTGGGTTTGACCCTCTTACTCTTATCCATTTTTAAAAAACTTTAGTATTTAAGAAACTAGATTGATAGTACTAAAATTCATATTATTTACACATCTAATTTTGTGTGCATGCCCTGGAATTTATCTGTGATGTTCAGGTTTACCTGATTTTAGAAAGAAAAAAAAGTGGCCACTTATACCCACTTTTTGTTCACCATCTTGGTGTACTTACACGGGGTATGAATACTATGTATGCTTAGTACTCTCATGAATAGGTCATATAGTAGTGTGTGGTACCCTCCTGTACTATGAAGCTTATGATATTGTGATTGTTCTTGTATATTGGGTCTTATGTTGAGTGTTCTCCATGTATGCCTGCATTCTACATCTATGTGTTGCATTGGACCACTATACCAGCGTCTAATTATGCATTTTCTTGAAATGTGGGTTAGCCACTCATTGCTTGTGTGTATGCCTTGAGCTTGTGGTCTAGTTATTATCTCTGCAACATGGTGGGGTGGGCTTGAGGGTTCCACATGGTAGGGTGTTGTTGTACTTTGCTGATGAGACTTTGAGAATTGAGTTCTCCACGCTTTACCTTTACCTTTTTCATGGTTGTATGTATCTTTGTGCTTTTATTTATTATGTATATGCACTTAAAATTTATGTACGTATGGATGCTTGTGCTCATAGTGTAATATCTTTATGTTGATGCTTTATTGTTATCAAGTGAGTATTGCCTTGATTTGTGTGTATCAGGTGCTCCCTAGCTTATAGAAAGCCTATATTATGCCTTATGTTAGTGGTAGAAAGCCTACTCGATTGTCAAACTGTGAAGATCCTCTTTACTTAGCCACTTTGCTTCTTTTTATGTTTTTGGGTGCAGTTTAGTGGATTGGACCTCTTAAGTATTGCATAGAGATTCTATAATAGTGCATAGGGCTTCCAGAATAGTGCATAGAGCTTCCATAATAGTGCATACATATTAGTGGATGTTAGATAGTAGGCACTTACTGAAGGTCTATTAAAAATATAACTACATGTTTGTATACCATTTTTCCTTGGTATGTCTTGCATATATTCATAGTCTGAATTCAAATTTATTATGGTGTGTTTGTGAACACTTTTCTCATTTTTTGCTTAACTTATATCTTGTTATTGAATTGTATTGAGACTGATTATGTTTCTTCATTTGTCAACCATTGACAATGGTTTGGTCTTGATCCATGAGGTTCATGGACGTGTTTTTGATTCTCATGTGAGGGCTTGAATGTCTTCTCTCCATTCATTATATGTGATATGAATTTCCTTGGAACCTTTGGAAGTGATTTAGTCTTCCTCTTATGCATGATCATTATGGATCGATATCGCATTTCATTTTTTATTCTTCTGGTTGTGTAATGCACTATGTGCATGATTTTTATTCCATGTCACAAAAAAATTGTTTAGAGCTTAATTGACCCTGTGTTTTCCAAGGGTTCCTTGGTGGGATATTACATTTGGTATCAGATCCCATGTTCATACATTGAGATATTTTTTTTATGCTCACATTGTGTTTTGTATGAGTAATTTTTGGTTGTGTTATTATCTCTAATGGTTATCATTTCTTTCTCATTTCCTTAGTATGGCTTGTAGGAATTTTATATGTGATTTGTAACCATATTTTGTTTTTCTTTGAGGGATGTATCTGTATAGTCAGAAAATGGAAGCACTTCCATTGTAGATGTGTTTAGCCTTCTGAGTAAGTGGTTTGGGGTCATATCAAGCACCTTGAATGGGTTCCTGATCTAGATGTGGCTTTCCCCCTATTTTGTCCCTCTTTCCACTTCTTTCCAGCCTGATTTCTGCATTCTGGATTGCAGACCTGAGATTCTGGACTTCAAGGTCAAGGTCGACCTTTTGGGTCTATGTTGACCTTTTGGGTCTATGTCTACCTCAACCCTGACCTAGGTCAGGGTCAACCTTGACCTTGACCCAGGGTTCAAACTTCAAGGTCTTCCAGTTTCTGGATGTCGGTCTTTGCAAAAAGTATTTCCCGCTTCTGGGTCAGCTGTTTTGGGTTCCGAAGCATTAATTCCTAAATTATATTTAATATAGGTCCTCTCCTAGGGGTAAAGGATTTAATGGGAATTTAATCCTCCTATGTAGGTCTCCTTAGAAGATTGTGCCCTAATTTCATATAAAAGGGAAGCTTTCTCCCTGATTTTCTCTAAGTCTTCTAATCGTGATCAAGCATTCTCAAACTATCTTCAAGTGCAATTCAAGCAAGCATTCAAGAAATATTTAAAGGAAGAATTCATCCATTATCAAGCATTCAACCATCCATTTTCATGAAGGAGATCCATTGGAGGCCATTGAAGGATTCAAGCTACATGGTGCCCTTTTAGTGATCTCTCCATCCACCTTCTTCTAAGCTTCTTCCAATTCAAGAACCCATTCAAGATTTGCTGTTGGAGATCTACAAGAAATTGATTGAAGACATCCTACATCCTACATTTTAGATCCATTTGTGCATACATACTTGTGGATTGAAGGATTCGAATCCTCCACAAGGACTTTTACAAGCAAGATGAATTTATGCATTTACTTTGTCTATTTCTGCAATTTCAATTACATATATTTGAGGTTAATTCCAAAATTGGGGTTTGACCAAGGAAAACCCCTCCCCCCCAACAAAAAACCTCTTTTTCTTGTAGGTACATGTTTGGGACTACAGATTTGAACCTAGATCTGGATACCCTTTTCAGCAAACTTTTGGGATCCGTGAACAGAGTCACTTTCAGAGCTATGCAGGTAAGGGTCAACATTATTGGGTTAGGGTTGACATTTGTGGGTCAAGGTCAACCTTTTTCATAAGATGACATCAGAATAAAAAATGATTTCTAGGTTTTGTTCGTCTCTGCGTTCCAGTTTCAGATCATACTTTAGTTTTTCCAGAAACAACCTATAGACCTCAGAAAATAGTGTTCTTTGATCTACACTATTTTAAGGTTGGTACTTCATCTCATCCATTTCAATTCCTAGAACTATCATATACATTCCTTTCTAAAATGGGAATTTAAGATCTTTC
>MU223527.1:1371883-1385124 GCA_018584345.1 Thuja plicata | reverse complement strand
ACCTCTTAATTATAACCTCCTCTTGGGTAGACCTTGGTTGCATGAGATGCATGCTATTCCTTCCACCCTTCACCGTAAAGTCAAGTTTATTCACAACAACTTGGTGTATACACTTCATGCGGATGATACGCCAAACCCTTGTTTGAATATTCAAACCTGCAATACTCCTATTTCTAATAAGAATCCTTCTTCCTCTAATGCTCTTCCTGGAGATGATTGGGGAACCTTGAATTTTAATCCTACCTTTATTGGAGAGTATAAGGTTTCTGATCTTGATTTTATGAAGCAAAAAAAATAGTTTGAACAACGAGTTTTTGCTTCTACTTCTAATACCCTTCGTAATAACTTTATCGCTCCTTCTACCCATTATGAACCTGTCAAACCTACTAATGATGACATAGTGACTACTGAAGTTCCATTGAATCCTTCTGATATGGCTTCTTGTTATGGTCCTAGTTATCATTTACTAGTTAAACAAGGATTTCATGGTCAAGAATGTGGTAAGCATAAACAAGGAATTCAAATGCCCTTATAGAATGGGGGGCATGAGAATTCTTATGGATTGGAATTTAATCCTCAACAACGAATCAATGTTAACAACATCTCTAATAACACTTCAAAACATAATGAGTCTATGAAGGAATTTGAGCAAGAAGTTCTTTTGCCTAAACTCCTTCGTGCTAAGATGATTACTAGACCTAGATGCAAAAAGAAATGTAGTCCACACTTGAAGACTCTTCCTTTTTGTTTTTATCATAGATTTCATGATCAATCTACAAATGAATGTCAAGCTTTATGTTATAAGATTAGGCATCTCATTGATAGTATAGTTATATATATAACATGTGGCAATGAGTTGTATTTCAATCCTATTTTATCTAAATAACATTTATGTTCCTATTATGGAACTCCATATTATGTAAACAGTGTTAGCCTAATATTTGGGGGCTCATTGTCTTGCATAGTATTGTGAGTGGTATAATAGGTCCCCTTTCATCCTTGTTCCCATGCTCTGGGGGCAAGGATGACATCTCCTTCTTTTCTATCTTTCCAAGATTCACTTTTCCCTTGGTTAAGCAGTATTTATCTATTATGTGATATCCAATTGTACATGAACATTTTGGTTTGCATTGAGGATCTATGTCCTTGATCATAACCTATTTCATTGTTTGACATTGGGTTTTCATGGTTGATAGATTTCTCACCTTGGAAATTGAATACTGTGCCATCCCTCACAAGGGTTACTTTTTCACTTCTTGCATGATATCTCTTTGCATTCATCCCTTCCATGGCCTCATAGGAGCTATGACCTTCTTGGCTTGGACTGGGTGTTGTCTATGGATATTGTCTTGATTTTGAAGAAGGATTTATCCTTGCTCTTTTTCTTTCCTTAACATGTCAAACTAGTATTTACTTTTCCATATTAAGGAGGGGGACATATACACGGCCTCCCTTGTTTTATATTATGCATTTTTGTTCTAACATTTTGTTTTGCAGCATGCTAAATCCTCTGAGGGTAACGCACATAAGTTGCTAAATCCTAAAGAGATACGCATTCAATTACAATCCAATATGCTAAATCCTAAGAGGGTAATGCACATAAGTTGCTAAATCCTGAATAGATACACATTTTATAAATGTATTCCATGGTGATATAAGAATATGGATCCATGGGTACTTCATAAAAGCCGTCAGAAGATGCACTACATACATGCACAAAGTTTCCAGAAGGCACACAACTTTATGGGGTGACTATCAAGTGCTTTCTTGATGGGCCATCCTATCCTTTTTGTTGTTCACAGTGAGATACACACATCTTATTGGGTGAGATAACCATTCCTCTCTCTTTCTCTCTCTTTGACCAGTGATGTCTCTCTTATCGTGATCTTAGGGTTGATAAAGAATTAAGTCCCTTGGGGGCTTCAGGGTTTATTTATCCCTTTTGAATTCAATAAGATTGTCTTTTTTGTATATTCTCCTTTACCAAGAGTTTGTGTTGAACTCATACTCTTGCTAAAGTGGGGGCTAAATGTATAGTTGGAAAATGGAAGCACTTCCATTGTAGACATGTTTAGCCTTTCGAGTAAGTGCTTTGGGGTCATATCAAGCACCTTGAATGGGTTCCTAATCTAGAACTGGATTTCCCCCTATTCTTTCCCTCTTTCCACTTCTTTCCAGCCTGATTTCTGCATTCTGGACTGCAGACCTGAGATTATGGACTTCAAGGTTAGGGTCGACCTTTTGGGTCTATATCAACCTTTTGGGTCTATGATGACCTTTTGGGTCTATGTCAAACTTGACCCTGACCTAGGTTGGGGTCGACCTTGACCTTTACCCAGGGTTCAAACTTCAAGGTCTTCCAGTTTTTGGATGTCGGTCTTTGCAAAAAGTATTTCCTGCTTCTGGGTCGGCTATTTCGGGTTCCAAAGTGTTAATTCCTAAATTATATTTAATATAGGTCCTCTCCTAGGAATAAAGGATTTAATGGGAATTTAATCCTCTTATATAGGCCACCTTAGAAGATTGTGCCCTAATTTCATATAAAAGGGAAGCTTTCTCTCTCATTTTCTCTAAGTCTTCTAATCGTGATCAAGCATTCTCAAACTATCTTCATGTGCAATTAAAGAAAGAATTAAAGCAAGATTTCAAGAAAGAATTCATCCATTATCAAGCATTCAAGCATCCATTTTCATGAAGGAGATCCATTGGAGGCCATTGAAGGATTCAAGCTACATGGTGCCCTTTTAGTGATCTCTCCATCCACCTTCTTCTAAGCTTCTTCCAATTCAAGAACCCATTCAAGAATTAGTGTTGGAGATCTATAAGAAATTGATTGAAGACATCCTACGTCCTACATTCTAGATCCATTGGTGCATACATACTTTTGGATTGAAGGATTCGAATCCTCCACAAGGACTTTTACAAGCAAGGTAAATTTATGCATTTACTTTGTCTATTTCTGCAATTTAAATTACATATATTTGAGGTTAATTCCAAAACCGAGGTTTGACCAAGGAAAACCCCTCCCCCCCAACAAAAAAACCTCTTTTTCTTGCTGGTACAGGTTCAAGACTACAGATTTGAAGCCAGATCTAGATACCCTTTTTGGCAAACTTTTGGGATCCGTGAACAGAGTCACTTTCAGATTTGTGCAAGTCAGGGTCGACATTATTGGGTCAGGGTTGACATTTGTGGGTCAAGGTCAACCTTTTTCATAAGACAAAATCAGAAAAAAAAATGATTTTTGGGTTTTGTTCATCTCTGCATTCCAGTTCTGGATCATACTTCAATTTTTCCAGAAACAACATACAGACCTCAAAAACTAGCATTCTTTGATCTGCACTATTTTAAGGTTGGTACTTCATCTCATCCATTTCAATTCCTAGAACTATCATATACATTCCTTTCTAAAATGGGAATTTAAGATCTTTCCTCTTTGCTCTCATTTCCRAATGGATGATTCATTTGTGCATTGATCCTTCTTTTGGGTTAATCAATTTGGATCTTTCATTTGTGCATTTGAGATTAGAAGGAACATCTTATCTTCCCCACACATCACACAAACATCTACATTTTCAAATGTGACATCTATTTCTTATGTTATAGTATCCTATGCATGGTGGTGGATGATGTAATTCCCATTAATATGGTCATGAAGAGGAAAACCACAAGGAAGAGAATCACAAGGAGGAACATAGAGAAGAAGAGAAACATGAGGATAACCATGAGGACCATAGAGAGGCTCATGGTGGTACTAATGGGAATCCCCATTTGGTTTGATTAATTTTGGAGCTTATTACTCAGTTTGTACCTTGACAGGAGGAATCTCACCATGGGGAGTCTTGATTATCTAATCTTGGAGAGTGAGAGGAGAGAAGAGAGCATAATAATTCTCCTCCACCACCTAGCTCTAGAGGAGATCATAGGAGAGACATGGCAGTGGTGGATGAGGATTTTACCCATGTTAGACATATGAGAGACCTTATGAGCTCTCTTCTACCTTTCTTTGATGGATGCCACAGTGTTACTGAGGTTGATACTTGGCTATTGGATATTGGAATTTTCTTCGCTATGCACCCATATGCAAGAAATACTAGATCTTAGTGTTCCATTATGCACCTTTGGAGATTTGTGTCTACTTGGTGGCACATACAAGAGAAAAATCTATAGTTGGATATTGTGACAATTTCTTGGGAGATGTTTGGAGAGAGATTTTATGAGTGTGTCCTTTCTGATCAGTACTGAGAGACACATGCTGACAAGTTTCATAATCTATGACAAGGGACTATAACAGTGGACCAGTACAACCATAGGTTCTTTGAAGTAAGGAAATATTCCATCTATAACGATGATGATCCCGTGTTAGTACATCAACTTTTTTGGGGCCTTAATGATCATATTGTAGGGGACATTTGTATGCATCAGCCTAGGACACTTGCACTTGGTACAAAGAGGGTGATATTGTCTGAGGGTAACATAGATAGAGGATTTGGAAGTAGGATTGGTGCACAGGTTCATTGTTCACAACCTTCTGGATCAGGTGCATAGAGTACATAGGTACAACCCACAAGTTCTTCTAGGGCACATTCAAAACCTCCTAGAGTGATTTTCCATCATCAACGTAGGTAGAGATTTTCCCAAGCTTTATCCTAGGGGTAGGACTCTAGCAGTCACAAGTCAGGGAACCATGGTGGTTCACGCCATAGGGACAGGTCCCATAGTAAGGAATTGATGAGGGTACTATAGAGTGGTTAGCATAGCTCCAATAGAGGCAATTTATTTTAGTCAAGTGCACCCTTTTCAAGTTGTGGTCAACAAGATCACATTGTTGTGCATTGTGGCCAAAAAGATCACATTGTTGTGCATTGTCCTTAGAGGCCAGTTTCAAGACCGATTCAAAGGGATACTATTTTTGAGCCTACCATTGGGGATGTAGGAATATCTCATAGATTTTTTATAGCAATTGATAACTGTCAAGATGAGCACTAGGGAACCATTGTTGAGACTACAAGTGTGTTGCATGGTACTTCTACCTCTATTTCATTTGATTTTGGTGCTTCAAATTCCTTTATTTCCCCCTTCCTTGTTGATCGATTTGGGTAAGTGGCAGCATGAAAGGTTGATATATGGCAAGCTAAGTTAGCCACAAGTTCTAGAGTAGTTGTGGACTCCCTCATGCATGGTCGTGTGTTGGATTTGGGCACCTTCACTACCACCATAGATATTTATATCCTACCCTTGGGTTTGTATGGTATTATTTTGAGTGTGGAATAGTTAGCTTCTCAGCAGGCGAGTATTGATTATCAGCACAAGTCAGTATAGTGTGTGAATGACACAAGTGGGTGTGTTGATCTTGTAGGGGTCCAAAGACCTATTTCACTTTGCATAATATAAACTACATATTTGAAGCAATATATGACAGGGTTCTCAGTTGTTCATAGTCTTTGTTAGTGACCTTAATGAGTTTTTGAGTTGAGAGGTATCCCTTGATTATCAAACATTAGTTCATGAGTTTGCAGATGTATTTCTGAGTGAGATTCAAGGTATTCCACCTCAGTGTGACATAGATTTCAACATTGACCTCATTCCTAGAGCTGAGACTATTTCTTGGGTAACTTATCATATGACCACTTAGAAATTTAGTGATTTTGATTGTAGTTAGAGGAGTTATTATGCATGGGCCATATTTGTCCTAGTGTATCCCCTTGGGGTGTAACAACCATCTTCGTGAAGAAGGATTGATCCTTGTGTTTGTGTATTTATTACCAAGAGTTGAATAAGGTGATGGTGAAGAACTAATATCCCTTGTCAAGGATTGATTATTTGTTTGATCAGATGAAGGAAGTGAGAGTGTTCTCAAAGATAGATCTTTAGTTGGGATACCATCAACTTTGTATTGATGAGGCTAATATTCATCCTACAACTTTTCACTCTTGATATGGGCATTATGAGTTTATGGTTGTACCCTTTTGGCTAACCAATATGCCATCAATGTTAATGAGTTTGATGAATGGTATGTTCTGCAACTTTCTTGACCATTTTTTCCTTGTGTTTTTGGATGACATTTTAGTGTATTCGAGGAATATGGAGGAACATGAGGATGATTTGCATAAGGTTTTACATAGTCTATGTGAGCATCAGTTGTTTCGTAACCTATACAAATGTGATTTCTTCCAGACTAAGGTGAGATATTTGGGCCATATAATCTCTAGAGAGAGTATTTCTATGGATCATTTGAAGATCCAAGCCATTATCGATTTTCCAACACTGACTAGTGTTCTTGAGGTTCATAGTTTCATGGGTTTGGTACATTATTATTGCCAAATTGTGAAGGGTTTTTCTGAGTTGGCTCATCCTATCACTTCTCTTAAAAGAAAAGGGAAGAGTTTTGTGTGGTCAATGCAAAGTGAGTCAACATTTCAGCCTCTTAAGGAGCATTCGACCAGTGCACCTATCTTTGTAGTTCTAGATCCTACAGGTGAGTTCATGGTATGCACTGATGCATCATTGGAGAGTGTGGGGGAAATCCTTATGCAGGATGGATGAGTAATTTCATATGAGTCCCAGAAGCTCAATGATTATGAGATGAACTACCCTACCCATGATTTCGAGTTAGTAGTGGTTATGCATAGGCTAGTGCGCTAGAGATATTTTCTCTTGGTTCACAAGTTTGAGTTACATAGCGATCATTGCAGCTTGCAATATATCTTTTTATCATCTTAACCTAAATGCATGATAGCCTCGTTGGATGGATTTCCATTATGAGTAGGGATAAATTTAAGAAACTCCCTCCTAGGAAAAAGTGTAAAATCCTGGCGAATCCTACATGATTTTAGGGGGAATTTTTCTTGATGAAGGCAAATTTTTTTCCAAATTAGGAAAACAAAATAAAGGAGAAGGAAATTTTTTTCCTTGTGGATTGAAAATTCCATAAAATCCCAACGAATAATACATTAATGTGGGAGAAAATATTTATTGTATAAGGCAAATTTTTTTTTTTGAAGTAAAAAATTATTATAGATGAGGAGAATGGTTTTCTTTTGAAGGGAAAAAAATAAATTGTATTGGCGAATTTTATCAACCGTTTGAAAATTTATTTATTTTATTGGCTAATGTTTCATTAACTATGGGAAAAATAAATATTTTATTAGCGATTTTCAAAGGATGGGACTCGTCATGTGGGCCAATGCCAAATGGAAATTTATTAGAGATGAAACATTGTAATTAATGCAATATCACATCCATCAAATATCGCCTTCATTTGTTGCCAAGTTGGTATTAATTAATGCAGACTCATCACTCAACACTTTGGTATTGATAAGCACGTCTAGTCACATCATTTATCACACATGGACACATAACCTAACATCCATTATTTTATATTTTTAAATGTATTATTTTAGACCATTTGATGATCCTAGATAAATGACCAAAGTTTAATTTTGGCACAAATTTCTTGAAGCAAACAGAGTTCTACAAGAAGTCACCAGAATGATGAAACATATCAAGCCTTAAAACCTACACTGTAACCATGATTGTTAATTATAACTGGTTATTTTTTTATGTGGATGATGGATAGTGAAACTAAAACTTGTAACTCGTAACTCCATAAGAAATAAATGCCTTGTTAGTGACATTATTTAACTGGCATCCACTCAACACACATAAAATGACGTACAAATTCTTACTGACAATATTACGCATGCATTTATGGGAAATATTTACATGAAGATATGAAAGATTAAGGACAATATATTTAAATCTCTCACACCCTTAATGCATTTATGGGAAAGATCTACATTAAAGATTAAGGACAATGGATTTAATACGATTAAAGAAAGAATAATTAATTGCTAAGTATCTGTGATCACTATCAATCAAGGGGCCAGGGCTATTTATAGAGAATCTGGCTTCTTTCTTCTTCAATTTTCTTTTGGTAGATTAAGATTCAGAGTCGTTGGTGGTTGAAATTTTTCCTCTGGTTTTAAGGTGTAGGTTTTTGGGTCTTTAGGCTGTCAATAATTAAAGATGGACACTCCAATTTGTTTGATATGCATATCCCCAGATGACCAAAAGTTCTTTTTGGGAATCATCTTAGAAGAAATCCTCACTTCAGTGAGGTTGGTGGTGGTGCTTTTATAAATTCTGATGTGTTGATGTTATTGGGTCGAGAGTTCCTTGAGAATGTTGACAGATACCACATATACACAGACATTACGTCCTATTTTTTTCCATCTCTCCTCGACCTTAGAGGAGAGAAGGTTCAAATGTTGATGCTGTTGAGGATGTCGATGTTGCTATTTTTGCAAAATTAGGGGTGGGGATCCCTTGGCCAAGAGATATACCCAAGCTGTTGGAGCCGGGAAGAAATGAGGCCTAACAACCCTTTTTGTTGAACCTTAATGATGAGAAACTGATGTGACATAGGAAATGGGCGCGTATTGGGAGGGATTTTCTTGGAAAATGGTTTTTCCTTGATGAATTGGACGAGCTGAACTAATTATGGCTTGAATAATTCTTAGAGATTATCCTCTCTGGAAAATTATACTCAGACGAAAGGGAAGATGAAGATCCCTAGTTTACTCATTCCCATTACCTTGGTGTTTTGACAATGGACATGTAAAGTTTCACTTTTTTGTTTTTCTTTTTTATACCGATACCATCATAGCACTGGTCCACTGCCAGTTCCCTAGTAGGATAGTAATAGTAGTAGTTTAGTTTTTTTTCGGGACTACGACAATTGTAAATTTTTAGAACATATTGATGGAAATTTTGCAACTTCATTTCTGTTTTCCTTTTAAGTTTTATGGATTTAACAATTTCAATTTCATTACTTTGCACTTAACATATTCTTTGTTAAAATATCGATTGGCGTATTCTACATCAATTATATCTATCCAAGTTAAGGGTTTCAATTTGCGTTTTATAGGTACATAAAATGATTCTTAGACTTCTTTGTGATTGTAATATTTTAATTAGTTGTTTTATTTGTGTATTAGACATTTAAGTATGCTTTAATATAAATAAGGAAGTGATGGATTGGTACTTCCATTTATAAATCTGAGATTCTAAATTTTTAAAACGATGAAGTTTCTTTATCAGTCCACAGACAAATCAAGTTTTGATTTTACTCTTCAACTTCGACCAATTAACATTCATTTTACCTTTCCAGTTTACTCTTAATGAATGATAATAAATTAATTTAGATCAATGTCTTCAATTAAAAAATAAATATAAAAAGTATGTGGAACTGGACCGTCATCTATATTGATAAATTATATGCTAAATTTTCCAATGTTCCATATCGATGTATGATAATGTAATTTTAATTATAAAACAAATACAAATAATTGAATTCAATTCAATGTTAAATTCTGAGTTAAACATTACTCAAAATATAATTAATTGTTAAATATTTAATTTAATTTAATTTAAATTTAATGACAGTGGCTGCCAAGTATCGTTGGATGATAACAGATTGATGATGCATGGTGAATTTCAGGCCGAAAGGGAAAAGAAACCTCATTTTTGCAAACCTATTTGGGAATCATGACATGTGTCCACTCACACTGTCAGTGTCATTTAATGATGACGTGTGAGGTGACTATGTGACTACTAGTACTCACAAGCCAAAATTTAATGGGACCCGCAACATCTGATAGTGGCTACCAATGACCGTTGGATGGGCATAGATCAACAACCAAAGTTGTATTTCAGGCCTAAAGGGAAAATAAACCCCATTTTTGCCAACCTATTCAAGAATCATGACATGTCCACTCACACGATCAGTGTCATCTAATGATGATGTGAGAGGTGACTAGGTACTGACAAGACAAAAGTTAATGGGACCTACAAGACCTGATACTAACTACCAATGACTGTTGGATGAGCATAGATCAACAACCAAAGGTGTATTTTAGGCCTATTCGGGGAACAGTCACCTCTTTTTGCAAATGTCCCCCGGAAACAAGGCACATGTCATGAATTAATCCTCAACTAAGTATAATTAAAATCTAAATTGGAGTAAATTGTAAAACTAAAAATTTAATAAATGTAATAACTGTAGACGTCCAAAAATATTAGTATTATTATTGATATTAAATTCCCTCTTATTCCTCTAACTATTTAATTCAATCAATTAATTAGTTTCATAGTTGGTATTTATCAATAATCAAATACTATTCCAATGTAATTTATTTAAATACATTTGCCTCACAAAATCCCCTTTTTAATAAATTTATATTTATTAAAATTCCCCCATATCCCTAATTCTTCTAAACAATGATTTATTCAAATCTAATTTTAATTACAATATAAACCCTAGCTAGAAACCTATTAATCCAACCTAGAGACCTACCCTAAGCCTACCCTATTCCTAATCTAGTCCCATCACCTCACTTCCTAAGCATGTTCCCTACCTAACTATCCTCTAATCATACTTAAAGGGTGATTCCTAACCTTTTTAAGGCTAATGGAATGCTCACCCACATGTGGAAATTCTCTCCAAAATGGACACCCATTTCTCTAAGGATATTAATTCCTTTGTCCCCCCACTTGGAATTCTTGAGCCACTCAATATTAAATGATATATTTGACTCAAAATTGGCCATCCCTTCAAGCCTATGTGTCCCTTATGTGGCTCTTATGTGGATGCCACATCATTCAAGACCTCCGCTTCTCTCCCAAAATTCTATAAATAGAGGCCTTCTCTTCATTTTTCATCTCTCATTGTGCATTTTTATTATGCCAGATTTGCTTTAGATTTTCATAGTTGTTTTCATGCTCATAGTTTCTTATTTAAATCATATAAATATCACATGATAGGATAATGGATAATGAATCATACTTCAATATTGCATATTTTTCATATCATTTCCATAGCTAGTTTAGATCATCCTTTGAACAATTTGAGACTAGTTCCTTATACTAGCTCTTGAATTGCTTCATTGTTTCCAATCTTGCATTGCATTGGGGATCTACCTTCATTTGTGTTTGAGAGAGCACATTCACAATCCATATCTTGAGCAAATCAAACAAGTTAAATAGGGTGCTTACTTGTTTGAGTTCAATCTGATGTTATTTGGTGTTCTTTGTTGCTTGCATGCTCTTCCATATGATTTTGAATTGATTATATGTGCTAAACCACTAATCTTGCATGTTTGAGCTTGCTCCCATTAGGTTTTAAACCATTAAGAATTCCTCATACACATTCTGGCATGCCCGGTGGGAACCACATCCCTAAAATCCTTCTATTTTCTTGTCTTTCTTCACTCAAATTCGCTAGACTCACGGATTGGCATTTGCATTTTACGCAGAGGCATCTATGAAAATGCCGGTTCTCTATGAACTACCATTTGACATTTGCGCTAAATCAGCATTTGCACCCTGAACCGACGTCCCCTCCTGGCATTGTTATTTGACACTTTCCAAGCATAGTTCTTCTTTTTTTCAAGATTTTCTGTCTTTCCCACTTCTTTTGAATGTTCTAGCATTCTGTTTTTTAGTAGAGATCCGTTTTACAAGCAGTTATAATGCCAAATTTTCATTAAGGGAATGAATCTTGATAAATTATTAAAGAATACTAGCTTTTAATTGTTTAGAAAATCTTAAATGGCTAAGTTTGATCAAATTAAAGACTAAGAAGGAAGGAAAAGTAACTTTGTTTGTTGTTTTTGGCTGTGTTTTGTGAACTTGTAGTTACAACAACGTCTGCAAAAATGTCGGTTCATACTTCAGTGTCTGTGAAAATGCCAGTTCAGGAAAATCATCTATCAGCGTCTACATTTCATGAATCAGTGTCTTCGACTGGTATAACAAATTTTCTATTTTTCTTTGTTTTCTGGCTTGTTTTCCCTGCATTCTATCATTTTTGAGGAAAAACACAGAATCGGTGTCTGCGCCCTGAACTAGCATCTGCACTTTGTCTGTTTTGGATTTCCTCCTTTCTAACAGCTTTTTAAGTGGTTTTTTGTGCTAATAACGCTTGTCAAAGATCAATATTCAGAAAACTACTAACTAGTTGTCTTCCAACACTGCTTGCCCAAGACACAAGTTCAAAAGACTACTCACATTTGTCTTGCAGGTTGCCTTACTCCAAAATCAACCAAACGATCATGTTTGCTTTAATTTTTCTTAGGCACTTAGCATAAATAGGGAGATTTAATTCTATAATCCAAAGTAAGTGTTAGGGGATTATTCTCTCTTCCCTTTTGGGAAGATCCAAAACCTAGACACACTTGCTTTGTGTTAAATAATTAAATCTTTTGGGAAAGAACAAACTTGTCTTGCGTGTTTGGGAGAAAATGACATTGGGTAGGAGAGTATGCTCTTTTCCCCTTGTGGAAAATTAGAAATCTAGACCCCTCTCATCACCAATCCATGTTGTTCAAATTAATCCTTTAGATGGGCCTACCGATTGAGGGAAAAATCTCTCAGGAATGACCCACATGAGAATGAGGTGTACTCGACACCACTCTAACTCATGTTAATCAAATTTACTCCTTGGGGTTAAAGCCTCAGGAGTCGATTGGCATTTGAGATTATACTTAGCTCTCATCTAACTTAAGTATGGCCTTGTAGTCTCAATCAAGTTTACATGACCACTTTTGTCAAGACGCTCTATGAGGCTATACACCTGAATTGTGCTTGTGCGGATATAGAGGATACAATCAAACAAAGAACCTTATTAAACACTCTAAGCATAGAAGCTACCCGATTCACCTCTGAATGGTGATTTATTATAGTGTGAGGGGAGGAAAAAATCTCCCCCCAAGCTCCTCATCATATGTTTCCCAAGGTATTGTGTTGCGAAAGAGATCTTCGTAGCACGACAATAATACCTGAAAAAGGCAAAAACACAGGTGCCCTTTTGGGGGTGACACTGCTATGTGAGTTGAAGGACTACCAAGCAATGGGTCTATAATATTTTATTTGAAGCCAATTTCCTAGGTAGACGCGTGCTTAAAGTGTTTGAAGAACATTGACAAATCTAAAACACAAATGGAATACCCAACATTCAAATTTGTCACATGTTTGTATCCTTCAAGGTTGCTTTGTCCCTTGTCAGATTCTTTTCAGACCTATTGGTTAACAGTTTTTCCTCCCGTTAGATTTTTAATCTCTGACTCTTTTAGCACCCAAGGTGAGAGAACAAAAGGATGTCACCAACAAATGGGTCAGTGTAAGTCTTCTATCACTGCCCTCTGAATTGACAGGTACAACTCCCTGATTGTGTTTAATCT